>CM061233.1:80666326-80829049 GCA_030844895.1 Ambrosia x helenae
AAATAAAGCAAATAAAAAAAATAAAATACAACAGTAGAAGGAACAGACTCCCCTGGATAAGCAATACGCATATTAGTCCATTCAATTCCTTCCAATGTCGGCCGTATAGCATTTCATTCGTAGCAGATAACAAACCTGGAACAAAGAAACACGAAAGAAAAAAAAAACAAAACAAACAAATCGGGATTCCTGCAAACATTAGTGATTTCCAAATCGTCCTCACCCGAATGGAGATTCAGTACGGGCGGGACAATCTATTCTTGCAATTTAAATCAAAACAAGCAATCCCATGACTCCAACAAAATAAAACTGATTCAAACACACTTAAAAATAAAAATTAAAAAAAAAAGTTAAATAAAACAAATAAATATACAAAATATATAACAATCATACCTGATTCTCATTCATGGTGGTCTCAAAGAACATTTGCCTACCGAGTTTCCAATGTATGCTCGGTAGTTTACATGTCGTGTCCAAAGATGCTTGACTAGTATCGGCATGTAAAGATCATATGTTTTGCGAGTCCGCTTAAAAATAACGTGCCCAAAATCGTGCAAGCCAACCTTCCTAACCTTAGGCACCAAACTCACTAGCTCTTCTTGAGGAACCGTGTCTTTGGCAAGGTTTAAACATTCATTTTCTTGTGTAGGAAGACTTGGAACCTCTTCTTTAGCCATGGTGGATTCAATCTTTAAATCTTCAACCACATGAGGGATTGGTGCGGTATTCATCTCCACAACCTCCTCCTCAACTTGTGACAAAATCCACTCTTGTTTTGCTTGACATTTTTCATGAGGTGATAAGGCGATATAAGCCTTATCCATTCTTCTTTCATAGCTTAGAATGTCGTACTTATAACTGAGCCATTTTAGCCGACATTCTCGTGATTGATGAGGTTTTGCTAATTCCTTTTCGACTTTAGAAAGTTGGACTTTAAACGTAATCTTGTCAAGTCTGCTTTGATCTGCCTGAAGTTGCAGCTTTCATTCATTCCTATATAACCCTCACGAGACCTCACTCGTCCTCATAACCGGGCTACCGGGAGGTTTAAAGGATCTATCTTAGTTAGTGTATATTTTGTCCACCGATCAAAATTAACTAAAAGATTACTTGGTAATGCTTTTCAACAAAAAGTAAAACCGATAACTCTTAATGTTTTTGTTAGAAGCTTGCTTCTACACACTTGCGAGTTTCAGGTTTATTTATGATGGAAGTGGAACTATTTTGTTGAAGAACACATGGAACTGAAGAATGAAGAACAACCAGGTGCATCTATTTCCATCTCTTTAATTTTGGTCGTTTACTTAGATTTAATAAGTGGAGTGTAAACTGTATATTGTTGAGTGGGATGAATTCTTTGGTTTGGCTTTATCACATTCTCGTAAAAAATTTAAAACTTTTCCTACACATTGAGGACAATGTGGACTTTAAGTGTGGGGAGAGGAGAAAATTTAAACATTTTGAAATCCACTGTTTAAACACTACACATTGAGGACAATGTTGGACTCTAAGTGTGGGGATGGGGGAGAAAATTTGAAAATTTATCAAAAATGTCCTTGTCCTTGTTTAAACATTTTAAAAACGCAAGTAACTAAGTCAACACGGGATGGTATGAACCATTTTGGTCTTTTGTCATGGTCAGGTTCTCAAAAATTCGCATGATAACTCTCAACTAGTTTTGGTAAAAAGAATTACGGGTGGTTATCTGGGAGTAGTTTGCTTGAAAGGTCGATTTATTACACACATGTCATATACCTACCCATCTTTCCATGTGAGATTTTGAGCCACCACAACATGTTACACTTTATAAAATTCTATCCATTTTGCATTTTGTGTTCCTTTGAATTGAGTGTGCCATTATAGTTGCATACGGTAGAACTTGCACCTTTAATACGTTTACCGCCCTAACCGATTATGAACACAAGAATGATTAAGGCATTAGGTTAAACCTTTTATTTTTAAACCATTTTTATCATCCCTGGCCCATTCCAATATCCCTTAGTTAACCAATCTTGAGCCTTAAACATTTTTCAATTGACCACCCATATCAACCCAGTTGACCCATAAGCCTTTTTCACTTTAAACCCGAGTGATGAAAATTCGATTAGGTTGTTCCTTTGTGTCGTAAATAGTTTAAAGTTATTATTGTTAGTTGTTTGTTGAAAAAAAACTGCAAAAGCATTGAAAAAGAGCATAAAAGGCATATCCTTGCTTTATAGTTGAGTTAGTCGTTGAATAAAAAGGCATATCCTTGCTTTATAGTTGAGTTAGTTTGTTTGATGTAATAAAAGTCGAATTTTCATCACCTTAGTCACTTTAAATATCCCATTCCACACCCTTCGCCCAGTCACGTTACAACCCTTTTAAAGACCTTTTGACATGTGTTCGCTTTTGTGTAATTTGGTGAAGTGCGATTAAGTTGCAAGCATATACCAATATGCATTATAATCGGTTTTGAGAGTACCATATACACACTAGTACATCAATACTAGTCAATTGAACCGAGTGGAGAGAATATTGCGAGGGATATGTGTGTGGTTTATTGGCTTTAGAAGGTAGGCTAGTCTTGGTCAACCACTTGAGTTTTGAAAAGAAATATTCATTGAAAGTTGGGTAGTCTTGATTGTAGAAGCCATAGGAACTGGGTATGACATTAGACCTTAACTCTTTGAGAATGGGGAATGCATTTTGTGTTTGGAATTGTAAAAGCGTAATAGATTTGCTTGAGGACAAGCAAAAAGATAAGTGTGGGATGTGATACGCGGGGGAAAATCTTAGTCGTTTCGTGTTTAAGATTGTATTTTTATGCAATTTTATGGTTTTGGACACACTACTTTGATAATGTTTGCGTTTTGCAGGTTTAACAAAGTTTAAGGTGTATTTCGGAGCTAAACGAAGCTTTAGATCGGAGCTAGGATGATTCAGGAAAGAAAAACGAAGAAGAAAAATGGAGAAACTGGTGAAGGCCCGTCGCTGACGGACGCTGTTAGTCAAAGTCAAAGTCAAAGTCAGAGAAATCAATGTTTTTAGGAGAATTAATGGGACTTTGACCAAAGACTTTGACCAAAGACTTTGACCGAGACTTTGACCAGAGACTTTGACCAAGACTTTGACCAAAGACTTTGACTAAACTAAATGGTCATTAAGAGGAGTTTGACAATGGAGACTATATATTCAAGTCTTGAGAGTAATCTCTGATCATCCCTCATACTTCATCTCTTACACCACCAATCCATCCTATCAACCCAAATCATTCCATACAATTCAAAAACACCAAAATCATTCGATTCATCAAAGACTTTCAAGATCTAAGATCCAACTTTTGAAGAATCAATCTCCATGGCCATGAGTGGCTAGTCTCTTTGTACCATGCCTTGGAAGTAAACATTTGAAGTTTTAGAGTTTAACATTTGGGTATTTCTTTAAACTTTTAATTGTGTGATTGTGTGTTTGAATTAACTGTATTAGACTGCGATTAATCTTATGTTGAATTCATTTTAGTTAATTGATCTTGTGCCAATTTCTAATGTCATGAACATGTTTTCTTGCTCTAATACAAACATAGGGTTGTATGTTCTAGGTAATGAAGTGTAGTCTAGTCCATCTCTGATGTTGATGAAACTTGACACCTAATCCTATTGAACAATCACCCCGTTAACACCAATTGCACTACATTTGTTTGACCAATTTGTAAAAACTTTAGACTTCAGTTGTTGAAACCTAGGTGTGATCCTTTTAATAAAAATGTTTACAAACTATATTATTTTTCATTCATATAATTTCAATTCAAGTTTTTAATATAACAACAAAACCCTTTCATTCACACTCTTAAATGAACCAAGTACAATCTGGGTAAGTTCTCTAGCAATCTTCATAAAGTAAAACGTTTAATCAACTAAACAATATCCACTAACCACACGCTCTTTGGGTCGATACCCTACTTACCCTAGCTACCTAGGTTATTTAGGTTTTGTATGACCCGTGACGACCGGCTCATCACATTTGACCTTTTCAGGTCTGTTCATCATCTTCAACCTCAAGAACACGAATCTGATCGGTTTTTTACAAAATTTTAACTAAATGTAGTGATTTTGTATAGGTTTTGTGTGGATTTCAATTTAGACAAACATTTGTGAAAGAATTTTTGATAATAACATCAAATTCAACTCCAATTCAGATCAATTTGCAATCGTGAAATCGAGCCTATGCTTTGATACCAATTGAGAATTCGTTTTAGGATCGTAATCACGAACCGTGATCTCACGAATACCAACCGTAGGGTTCGGAATCCCCTCCGATCGTGCAAAATGATTCAGAAATAAACGTAATCGATCGTGATTAAAACAGATAACGAATCACCGAGCAATTTCCATAACTTTACTCGTGTATTAGATCAAAATATCAACAATTACAATTCAAACCTAGACCTAATACAGAGAATATTACACACACACAAACTATGGAAAAGCTCAAATGATAACTCTCACAACAAAATAACCAACATTTCCCTTTATATAGCCTTCCACATTCGACCCTTTCATGAGGTCGAATGACCCTCGTGGGTTAGAATGAATCCTTCACTTCATATTCAATCTTCATTCGACCTATAATGAACTCCATTCGACCATCCGACAGGTCGAATGTATACTTAATCTAAATTCTTGGTCATTCCCTGATAATCCGAACCTCCGACATGCAGTGCTGGATCACTAGCTGAGGACATACATGAATAATTAACTTACATCTCCTTCCATGGTCGACAGCCAATATGCTCCTTTGCCAGCTTTAGAATCTATTAAGTATGGTCTTTCCCATCTAGGAGCTAGCTTGCCATTCCTTGGTTTTGTTGTATTATGGAAGGCTTTCCTTAATACCAAATCTCCTTCTTGAAATCTTCTGATCCCTATATTTTTGTTGTAAGCTTTAGCAATCCTTTGTTGATGAGCTGCCATTCTTAATTTAGCAAAATCTCGGAGTTCATCCACTGCTTTCAAATCTTCCAATAATGCTTCTGAGTTGGTAGTAGCATCCTGAAGATGTTTCCTTGCTGTAGGCATGACCATCTCTGTAGGTAGCATTGCTTCTGTTCCAAAGACCAAGGAGAAAGGTGTTTGACCAGTTGCATTCTTCGAAGTAGTTCTATCAGCCCAAAGTACGAATGAAAGTTCTTCTGCCCATTTTCCTTTCTTCTCCCCAAGCTTCTTCTTTAAATTATTGACAATAACTTTATTTGAGGATTCTGCTTGTCCATTGTCTTGAGGATGGACTGGTGTTGAAGTTATCATCTTGATTCCACACTTTTCACAAAATTCAGTCGTTCTTTTTCTAATGAATTGAGAACCGTTGTCGCATATGATCTCAGCTGGTACTCCAAACCTTGTAAGGATGTTTCTCTTGATGAATGAGGCTACTTCCTTATCCTTAACTTGTACAAATGCTTCAGCTTCGATCAATTTTGAGAAGTAATCAGTCATTACCCATATAAACACCTTTCCACCAGGAGCTACGGGTAGCTTTCCTACTATATCCATCCTCCATTTCATGAATGGCCATGGTAAAACAATAGGATGTAGTGGTTCAGCAAGTTGATGAAGGATGTTTCTATGTCTTTGACACGGATCGCACTTCTGAGAATATTGCATGGCATTCTTCTTCATTGTTGGCCAATAGTATCCTGTTCTTAAGACCTTTGAGTAAAGAGATCTTCCTCCTGTGTGGTTTCCACGATCTCCTTCGTGGATGTCTTTGAGTACTTCGTTTGCTTCTTCCTTGTTGAGACACCTCAAATATGGACCTGCAAGAGATATTCTATACAAAACATTGTCTATAATAATGAACTTTGTTACCTTCATCTTGAAAGCTTTTGGTTGTCTGAAATGCACATCTAATAGCATGTGGTATTTTGTCCCCTTGTGGTGATTTTAGTAGTATCCCTAAACCTGTTCCTTTTGCATTTGAAGCACCATCTGTAAATAAAGTCCATTTTTTAAGTTTTCTTTTAATTGTTGTACTTCAGATTCTACTTCACTCAGGATGTCACTACTGAAATCAGCCACAAAATCTGCTAGAGCGTGAGATTTGATTGCATTTCTAGGCTCATATACTAAGTCAAAGGCACTTAATTTCACTAACCATTTATCCATTCTTCCTGACATTTCTGGTTTTCTAAGTACATTTTTAATGGGATAGTTAGTTTGTATGTGTATCCTATGTGTTTAAAAACAATGCCTTAACTTAGCAGATGCCATTATTAAAGCAAAAACAAGTTTTTCGAGATGAGAATACCTGGTCTCAGCATCTAGTAGAGTTTTACTTACATAGTAAATGGGATGCATGTAAGTCCAATATCCTTCCCGAGTATCAAACAAACAATCGAGTGCGAAAAAACAAGATAGAATGTGAAGAATAAAATTTTAAAACACAATGAAATCCCTTGTATTGCTGCTTCACCTTGCACACAATCTCAAGGATTGTCTGGTACAAGGTGGTGGCTCTAGAGTTACAAATGTGAGGATTAACAATGTCTTACCCTAAAATGAACTAGAACAAAACAATATATAAGGTCCACTAAAGCCTTGGCCCACAAGGCCTAACCCAAGCCCATTAATTAAACTAAGCCCAATTAACACAAACAGGCTTAATAAAGACAAGCGTAAACCGACTCAATTATGGGCCTTACAGTATCCCCCTAGGTTTATGCTGTCTTTATCATGGCTCAGTATGAAAAAACTTCAAATCTTGATCTTCCAATCTTGGGTTCCTTCTTCTTTTGTTGGAGGTAGCTTTACGGCTTCAATCATCATCAGCTTCAGTTTGAACATCTTACTAAAAGAGAATGTGAGAGGAGGATTCTCATAAGCTCTTTTCTTTGTCAATCTTCTCTTTCAAGCAACTTCACAGGTACTTATTCAGTTGTACTTTCATTGTTAAAAGATGATTAACTTCAGGTTCTTCTGACTCAGGTACATCTTCTCAGTGTGGTGATTCATGCTTGTCAGCAACTGGAACTCTTTCATTCTTCATCAACCCCTGTTTCTTGATTTGAATAAATTCTGCAAATTCTTAGAAATTTGTGAGCAAACAATTTATGCAACAGAGGGTCCAATATACACATGAACACCAAGTACATCAGTGTACTTCCATTTTAAATTCTCAAAACTTAAATTTCCTTCGAGAATCGGTCAAATCTTCAAGAATGATTAATTTTTATAGAAGAAAACAAAATAAAAATAAAACTCAAACTATCTATAATGCTTTTCTTTTTGTCAAAATGCAACACACCGTTAGTATATATGTTCTGATAAACTTATTAAAGTGCCAGAAAGCAGTCCAAGACGATTACCGACATCGTTTATCCACTTAAACAAACATACACACAAGTCTTTAAGTCCTTTATTTTTCTTATTTTCTTAACATGTGTTATACTGAAATAACTGCGTGTCCCACATCATGACATACCCTCGTGATCAACGTATACACAAAGCTTCTTCATAACAGGTGAGTAAATTGCTGACATCTGTATAATTTACAAGGTCAAGATCATCGGTGATCAGGTCTGCATATACCTGGATGCAACAAAGAGACCGATGGATTCCCGACCAGGGTTAGGGAAAATACCAAATTTTCGGTATGATTATCGCTTTAGGCTTTTGATTTGTGCCTTTAGCATGAATTCTCTTTGAGAATTCCGGTTTTGGTACTTCCTAATTGCTCTTTTCAGACGTCCTGGCTGTGCCTAGGTCAGCATATATCTGGATGCAGCAGAAGGGCAGCCAGGACATCCCCAGATGTATCGACAATTTAAAGACCTGAAATCTCAGATTCTGGCAATCTATCAACACAAGATTTAAGACCATCATAAGATCATACGCCGATGATGTGTTATCCACAAGTTACACAGTCCTTTATCTTTAGCATTAATTTTGGACTGAGTTCATTGTGTAGTTTGCCTGCCAGTACTTCATATGATGGAGTTGCAATCACACTTGATTTAATTTTCTTTTCGATTTTAAGGTGTGACAACTCAACAGCTGATGTACTATCATTTCTTTTTCGCACCATGAAATCTCATTTTCTGAATATTTTTTATTGTTTTTGTATTTTTCTTACAGTATATCCCCCTAAATTTGTGCTTAAAAATAAAAACATAAAGAACAAATTTACAACATAAAACTAAGAGAAATCTTTTTTTTTTTTAAACATTCTCGAATTAAAGACCAATCAAAATCGGAAATTTTAACGCATTAGGTTTTAAGCGTACCTCTTGCTGATTTTTACCTCCACTAGCTCCTTTAAAGGAAACATACTCACTGTTTAAGAAATTAAAATAAATGTATAACAGGGAGATGTCACCTGTCATGTGCGTGGAACAACCAATATCAACATACCAGTGGTCGTTGACAATCCTCCTTGGATGTCCCTACACTAAGAAAGGAGATTAGTTAAACATCGGTACCCAGGCCATCGCGGTCCTGGGCACTTCTGAAGCGTCAATGTAAGACACTTCTCTCAAGCACATGTCCTTTTTTCTCATTTAGACTAGGTGTTGCTACCGCTTTTGCTTTTGCTTTCCAGACTTGTTTAGGCTTAGCACACAGTTTAGCTACTTTCGGAGTAGCAGCTTTTGGCTTCTCAGGTTGTTTTGATTTCTGTGGTTGAACAACCTTGCATTTGCTCTTGGCAGCATTCCAATCGCCAATAGAAGGTTTAACTTTGGGATTCACATTCTTCCTAGCCTTAGGTTTCTCAACCTTCATTGGCTTGGAGTAGTAGTTATCCCTAGGCATAACCTTCTGATATTGTCTATAGTAGGGCACATAAAGACGATGTGCGCAGTTTGTTAGGACAGAAAGGATTGAGGAAACCACTTTTGCAAACCTTAGTCTAATTCATTCTTCTGCAAAAATATTCTAAGTATAGAACTGCTGAAGAAAGAAGACTAAAGTACTGAAGAAGGATTCAACAAGTACTGATGAAGAAAGATAAAGAAGTTCTGAAGTCTAACCAGACAAGTTCACTGAAGAACTACTGAAGACAAACTACTCATCATTAGTTTGTCATTCATCAGCACTTGTACCATAATCATTCCACTACCTTATGTTTCAGTAGTTTAATAGTTTATTATTACTTTATTATTTTCTACAAGTTCCAAGACTACAGCCTGTTGTAGTATTGCTTATGTGTTACATTTTGAACAAGGTTCATGTATTTGTAAGTCTATAAATAGATGGGTTCATCCCACTATTTTAGACATCGATTTTAATAAAAACTGAAAACCTTCAAAGCTTATTATTGTTCTTTACATTTATGAGAATCTATCTTAGTCTTTATTATCATTCTCATTAAATACTTAGATTCTCATTAAACTTGTCTTTAGCTTTCAAACATCCGGGGGGAGTAATAACTCCGGTTGATAGTGTAACTTTACTTGCTTATTCCGCTGTGCAAATCTGATAAGAACTTGCTAAATACATAAGTGTTCACTAGCAAGTAAACCATCAAGAGCATACTGATCCAACAATTGGTATTAGAGCACTGGTTTATTTGATCACATATCAATCTAACACATTGAGAATCAGACACAGGCTCTTATTGATATTTAATAAAGGATTAAAAGTTCACTTTTTCAACATCCATCACATTAAGAGATATTTGACAAATCAATACTCTTTAAATGGATCCACATAATACTGGTTCTGCCAATAAACCTGCTATGCTAGTCAGAAATGAATACAATATCTGGAAAAGGAGAATGGCACATACTTTATCACAGACCAACACCGGTTGCTGGAAATCTATGATATATGGTCCTCACAAACCAGTAAACATTAATCTTGAAACTAAAGTTGAAATACCAAAAGACCCAAAAGACTATACAGAAAATGATTTCCTAAAACTTGAGCTAGATGCTAAAGCTTTCTCTATGTTGGCAATGTCACTCCCAAATGAAATCTACTCTGGACTATTACATTGTGATAGTGCCAAAGAGCTTTGGGATTGCCTAAAAGAATAGTTTGGAGGAACTGAAGAGGTGATTGCCAACACCAGACAAATCCTGGCTCAACAATATGAAACTTTTAGCTGATTCAGGCCTACCATTGTATTTTTGGGCTGAAGTAGTCAACACTGCTTGTTATGTTTAGAATAGAGTCCTTGTCAACAAGAGACACTCAAAAACTGCCTAAGAAGTTCTTCATGGCATGAAGCCCCTTATCTCCTTTTTCTGGGCTTTTGGATGTCAATGTTTCATTCTAAACATTAAAGACTCTATTTCAAAGTTTGCTGCTAAAGTTGATTCAGGTTATTTTCTTAGTTATTCTTCCACTAGAAAAGCCTACAAGGTTTTTAACTCAAGAACCAAGATAGTAGAAGAAACACTGAATGTCAAGTTCAATGAATCAAAACTCATTCTTATTCCAGCACATCCTGCTGAACTCTTTGACCTTGACAGCTTTCATTTCGGACCTGAGAAGACTGTCACTTCATCCAAACCTACTTATTATGGTGATCAGAGGTTTGACGATGAGGATCCAGCACCATGGACTCCTAAAACAGTCATTAAGTCAACTTTCAAACCATCAGAAATTTCAGAAACTTCTGATTCAACAACTGCTGATGTACTAACTCAAACATCTAATTCAGTTTCTACAACTACTGAAGATGTTCAAACTGCTGAACCAGATATTATAAACCTCAGTGGTTTGTTAGATGAAGTACAAGAGCCACCTACACCTGTCAGTGGTTTACAACAACTGATTGAACACAAAGATCATCCATTGGAACAAATCATGGGTGATATTGCATCAGGTGTTCTCACAAGAAACCAGCTTTCAAACTTTTGCTTCTTCTCTGCATTCAGTTCTCAGTTGGAACTTAAGAAGTACCAAGAAGCCCTCAAAGACAACAATTGGGTGCAAGCTATGCAAGATGAGTTGCTCCAATTCAAAAAGCAACAGGTTTGGAAATCTGTCCCTTACCACCAAACAAGCAACCAATTGGCACAAGATGGGTTTTCAGGAACAAAGAAGATAAGGCTGGTATGATTATAAAGAACAAGGCAAGACTGGTAGTACAAGGTTACTCTCAAGAAGAAGGAATTGATTATGATGAAACTTTTGCTCCAGTTGCAAGACTTGAAGCCATCAGGTTATTTCTGGCTTATGCCATTTCCAACAAAATAAAAGTTTTTCAAATGGAGTTAAAAGTGCATTTTTGTATGGAAAAATCAAAGAGGAAGTGTATGTCTGTCAGCCACCTGGGTTTGAGGATCCTTCTCATCCTGAGTTGGTGTACAAGCTGGACAAAGCTCTTTATGGGCTAAAACAGGCTCCAAGAGCCTGGTATGAAACACTTTCTAACTTTTTGCTCAAAAATAACTTCACATGAGGCTCCACTGATAAAACTCTTTTCATAAAACATGTTGGAACTCATGTCTTACTTCTTCAAATTTATGTTGATGATATCATATTTGGTTCAACAAACACAAAAACTGTGTGATGAATTTAAGAAACTCATGCAATCAAAGTTTGAGATGAGTACAATGGGAGAACTGCGGTACTTTCTAGGACTGCAGATTAAACAACAAACAAATGGAACTTTTATACATCAATCTAAATATGTTAAAGAATTATTAAACAAATTTTCTTTAGAAGACTGTAAATCATGTTCCACTCCCATGACACCTACCACACAAGTTGAACCAGATGATCAAGGAAAACTGGTTGATCAAACCATGTATAGATGTATGATAGGTTTCCTTTTATATCTAACTGCTTCTAGACCAGATATTATGTTTTCAACATGTGTCTGTGCTAGATATCAATCAGTTCCTAGGGAATCACACCTAATTGCAGTGAAAAGAATATTCAGATATCTGAAAGGAACTCCTACACTTGGAATTTGGTATCCTGCTTCTAGCAATACCAAGTTATCAGCTTTTTCAGATAGTGACTATGCAGGGTGCAAAATGTCAAGAAAATCAACATCTGGTGGTTGTCAATTCTTGGGAAACTGTCTAGTATCCTGGCAATCAAAGAAACAAACATCTGTTGCAACTTCAACTGCTGAAGTTGAATACATTACAGCTGCAAGTTGTACATCATAAATACAATGGCTCCAATATCAACTTCTTTGTAAGTGCATTATTCATGTATGTCCCCAGCTAGTGATCTAGTATTGAATGTCGAAGGTTCAGATAATCAGAAAACAACCAAGACTTTAACCGGAATATACATTCGACAAGTCGAGAGGTCGAATGTAGTTTGTCTTTTGGTCGAATGTAGATTGAATGAAAAAGAAGGCTTCTTTTTAACCCTTAAAGGGTCGAATGAACACCTTCGACCACTTGAAGGGGGCGAAGGTGGATGCCTATATAAAGGGAAAAGTTGGTTATTTTAGTGAGAGTTATCATTTGGAGCTTTTCCCTAGTGTGTGTATGTGTGATATTCTCTGTATTAGGTCTAGGTTTTGATCTGTAATTGTGATATTTGATCTAATACAAAATTAAAGTTAAGGAAATTGCTCGGTGATTCGTTATCTGTTTTCGTCACGATCAATTATGTTTATTTCTGAATCATTTTGCACGATCAGAGGGGATTCCGCACCCTACGGTTGGTATTCGTGAGATCACGGTTCGTGATTACGATCCCAAAACGAATTCTCAAGTGGTATCAGAGCATAGGCTCGATTTCACAATTGCAAATTGATCTGAATTGATGAAAACATATTAGAATTCTGTTTTAAAGATCAAAACCCAAGAAATTTTGAAGCTTTTCATAAAAACATGGTTTTTGATTAAATTGGAGTTGAATATGATGTTGTTTTCAAAAATCCTTTCACAAATGTTTGTCTAAATTCTAATCCGAACACAACCTATCAAATTTCATTACATTTGGGGAAAATTTTCTCAAAAACCGATCAGATTCATGTTCTTGAGGTTGAAGATGATGAACAGACCTGAAACGGTCGAATGTGAGATTTGAGGGTCGAACCTAGCCTTTTCTGGTCGAACGTTGAGTGTATTTTGGTCGAACCTAGAAATTTTTAGTGTGTTGTTGTTCATTCGACCATCTGTGTTACATTCGACCAATCGGGTGGTCGAAAGTGGATTAACTTGGTCGAAAGTGAAACGAGTTTGTGTAAGACCCTCAAATCCGACGGGTCAAACAGTTGCCATTCAAAGACTAAAACCATAATTAATACTTAAGAAGTCTTATTTTATTTATCAGAAAACACGCAGCGGAAAGTAAATTGTTTAAATTATTCAAACATGAAATTCCCCACAACGGGTCAAAGCATATTTGTAAAACAAAAACAATAAGTTTATAAAAGAGTTTTCTAGCAATAAAGTAGTCTCTTATTATTCGAAATGTCAACCGCCTCTGAGTAGTCCTGTAGCATGCCAAGGCATCCCTTTTATTCTTCAAATACCTGTAATCAATCTAACGTGTATGCAAAAGTCAGCTACGCTGAGTGAGTTCAAGTTTTATAAATTTATATAAACAAGTAATTTGTCAAAATAAGATTTAACAAAATACCTCAACCTTAGAGTTAACGATAAGCGCAAACCGCCAATCTGTTCCCTAAGCAAAAATATAAAGTCTAGAATAAGCGCATACCGCCTATTTAACTTAAGAATTTATTTTAAATCTACAATAAGCGCATTCCGCCTATTTGTCACAAAACTACAACAAGTCTACATAAGCGCATATCGACTACTAAGACTCAAACCATAATTATAAATCAGAGCAGACATGCTGTAAAACTATCATAGCTCAATTTATAATACCAGGTAACCGTCATACACAGTTTATATATATAATATATAAATATGTAGTAACACATTTAACCAAACAAGCATAACTCGAGGCAAGTCCCGATCTAACAAGCAAGGTTTCAAATACGTGGCCAAGACATTAAGCGCATTCCGCTTATTAAATAAAAACTTAAGCCACACTCTAATCAAGACAACCGTCTATTCATATATATAATAACAATATAACTCAAGCCATATGATAACACGTTAGGCGCATTCCGCCTACTTACGTTTCATGCCAAAATAATATATATATGAGTTCACAAAAATATTTATAACTTTATAAAAATATTCTGTGACTTCATAAAAATAACCTTGCTAGTTTAGCATGCACGTCAGCCCAAAATATTTAGAAAAATATTAAATAAAGAGCGGGCACAAGAACTCACCTTAGTAACGTGGATACCACAAAAGCTAAAGAAACGAGAGAACACACGAACCATTGAATGCTCCAACAACCAACATCACATAACCCAACCTTTCCTCGCCCAGGTTCCGTCAAAACATTGGACACTTTGTAGATTTTAATTCATAACCATTTTTTTATGACAACCCTTCAATGCATGAATCCATCAATGTACAACCCACACATACCAACCATGTTGCCACAAAATGTTCATCATCATGCGTGAAACCTATCCACATTAACTTAGGTGTCACCTTCATCATTTTCACCCATCCAAAGCCTATAGCAACCAGGTTACTTGCTTACCATATTCATGTCTCGAGACTATCCTAATCTCTCGCAACCAAAGCCTCTTCATTAATAATCATGCGACCCCAACAAAGAGAAGCCAACCCATGGCTAATTAGATAAGTCTTTACTAACAAAGTCTAGCGAGGTGATTACCATGAATGTATATTTTTTTAGCTATCACCGTTAAAACGGGGAACCGAACTCAAATTCAGCTCTCCATGGCATGACATAAATTTAATAAATGAAGAACCTATGTCCGAGTGTACGGAACCGTTCAGCACCAAAATACCTAGAGAACACGGTGTGTGCCGAACCATAGAACCAAACTTAAAGGATGCTTCGGTGGCAAGGCCGTAAACCCCGAAACATGCGGAATGCATCGACCATGCGCCACCACTTGTGTCTCTAAACCCCTTCTATCGTCTGCATGAAAGCTACACTCACAACCCTAATCATGTTTTTGTTTTGTTTATGGAGAAGGGCAACCAATTTCAATATTTAGGGTGATTGCTAAAGTAAAACCCAAACATAAACATGTAAAACATACTTAGCCAATTGCACCAATAGCCAGCGGGGTGCTCATGGCCGATCGGATTATTATGGATCTTCATTGTCTTGTGACGGCAAGAAAGACAAGACCCCAACACCTAGGTCATCTAGGGACTTGACTTTATACTTGTTTTAAAATCCTACTATTTACACTTAGCCCCTCATAACTTCCGCATACTGTCACTTGTTCCTAATGTACTGTAAGACCAACATCTATTAATATGTGTTGGGTAATCCCTGTGCTTTTAAACCAACATATGTGAGTCAACCTGCTTAACGTCACAATAAATAACATCATACGCGTCAAGACCCTTTAACGAATCCTCTTGATAAAAAAAAATTAGGAAGTTGATCCGTCTAAATAATTTTCTTGTGAAAATTCGGGATGTTACAAGTCTACCCTCCTTATAATAGGATCCGTCCTCGAATCCTCTTGAATAGGAAACCCCCAAACGTGATATTTTAAGGATAAACCGCTAAGAATTTATTAACTAAAGGAACATATGAATAGCCTTCTACTGTTGTTCCTATCCATTTGTAACAACCCACTACCATACCGTGATATTGTCCGGGCATGTCTGGATTTTGCATTGGTCGTAGGCAATTCCCACGCCAAAACGCGTCACGATAGGGAAGGTATCCCACCTCTTATAAAGAAGTGTTAGTTCTCCTTCCCAACCGATGTGGGATCGTTACAATCTACTTACTTCGATACCTGATAGAACATTCATATGATCATTTCCTGTTACAAATCATCCATTGCTTCTGCCCAAATGGAACCCCAATAAACCGGAGTCTTACATCTGCGCCCATACAACATAAACTAAGACTAGAGATCATGCAGGCATATCCAACTTCTGTCATAGTTCAGTTTAAAAATACATATAATACAAACTATGTGACAACCCTGACTCAAAACCAATACCGTAGATTAGAGCAGGCATATCCCCCTTCTTTCATAGCTCGGTTCGACATGTCAGGTAGCCATTAAACATAGTCGGTTATATATAATAACCAATATAACGTAAACTAAGCAACAACCATGACACAAAACCAAAACCATAAATCAGAGAAGGCATATCCCACTTCTAATATAGCCTAGTTTATAAGGTCCGGTAGTAGCCAAACACAACGACTTCTCATACGGTGGCATCCCAAAAGTGGTGTGATGGCTATTGTTATATGAAATCTCCGCCAAGGGTAGGTGATAATCTAATCTACCGCCAAAATCAATAGTACAGGCCCGAAGCATAACTTCGAGAGGTTGGATGATTCTTCCCGACTGACCATTCGTCTGTGGGTGATACGCGGTGCTGATGTGTAACCTAGTACCCATCTCCTCATGAAACCTCTTCCATAATTTTGATGTAAAACGAGTGTCTCTATGGGAAACAATAGACATTGGTACCCCATGCCTCGATACAATCTACCGAATAAACAATTCAGCTAACCGTTCGGAGTTAAAGTTCTCTCGTATCGGCAAGAAGTTAGCACTGTTTGTTAACCTATCCACCACCAGCCAAATGGTGTCAAACCCCTTTGGCGAACGTGGTAGCTTAGTGATGAAATCCATAGTAAGATGCTCCCACTTCCACTATGGTACCTCCAAAGGTTGTATCTTTCCAAACGGTTTATCGTGTCGCTACCTCGTACTTCATTGCCGGTCACCAATAGTTCTTCTTGAAATCTTGATTCATTTTGGTCGCCCCTGGATGAATAGAATAGAGGGTCTTGTGTGCCTCATCCATGATTCCCTAAACCCACCATATCGAGGTATCTACATCCGCTCTTTCATGAACATAACTTCGTCTCCATTACTTTCCAAAAGTCCACTCCAACTGTAATGCTTCATTCTGAACACTAGCGATCGGTTTCACTATATCCGATTTCAAGATAAGCTGACAAGACTTCACCCGAATGGATTTAGGCCTCTACTTTCAACTCAACGCGTCTGCCACCACGTTAAGGTCTTTCTGTTCGAAGAAATACTTCAAATTCTAATGGTCGGTGTAGATAGTGCAAGGGACCCATATAAGTAATGTCTCCATAGTTTAAGCGTGAAGACAATGACCGCCAACACTAAATCATGAGTCGGGTAATTAACTTGTAGGGTTTCGATTGGCGTGGAGCATAAGCTATCACCTTACCACGCTGCACGAGTACACACCTGAGACCCCCAAGTGACGCGTCTGAAAAACCACTACATAGTCCAACCCGGTCAGGGTAGGATCAGTACGTGTGTCAAACTTGTAAGACCCGCAAATCCAGGGTCAAACTTTTCTTTAGTTTCAAGAAACGCATTCTCTTGGTCCAAGTCCCAAGCAAACATCACCTCATTCTTGATTAGTTTAGTCAGTGAGCTATCCAAGAGAAATCCTGTATGCACCTCCAATAACAACCTGCCAACCCAAGAAGCTGCTAATATCAGACGATGATTTTGGTGTCGCCCAGTTCATCACTGCCTACACCTTCGTGGAATCTACCATGGTACTGACGGAATTAATGACATGGGCCAGAATTACTGACCCTCATGAAATCAGAAAGCACCTTTGAGAATTTTAGCGCAAAGCTCCTCATTCCTTAGAGTTTGAAGAACCTTCTTGCGATGTAGAATATGGTCTTCTTCTCTTTCGGAGTATATGGGCATGTCATTAATGGAAACAATAACAAAACAGTTGGGCATCGGCCTACGCACGCAGTTCATCAAATCCATGAATGTCGCGGCACGTTAGTCAGGCCAAAAGACATTAGAAAAACTCATTATGTCCATAACGAGTACGCAAAGTGTCATGCTCTCGTATTTTTAGCTGATTAGAACCCGAGCTAAGATCAATTCTCGAGAGCCAACTAGCTCCTTGGAGCTGATCGAAATAAACCGTCAATTCTTGGTAAAGGATATCTATTCTTCACCATCAAGTGATACACATCCGTATGCTACCATCTTTCTTTTTACAATTAAAACCGGCGCACCCCATGGTGGGATACTTGGTCTAATGAATCCTTTCTCGAGCAAATCCTCCAACGGAGATGAGAGTTATTTCATTTACACATGGCTAGGAGGTAAGGTCTCTGGCTACAGGATTAGCTTCCGGCACGAGTTCTATTTGGAACTCAACCTCGCGGTCCGATGGAGATTCCGTCAAATCCTCAGGAAATACATCTGAGTAATCCCGCACTATGGAGACATCCCCTAGCTTAGGGATATCAACCCCCACATCCAAGACCTGTGCTAAGTACGCCTTATGTAACATCACATATTTTCCCCAAATTATTTTAGTTAAAAAAAATGTTTGTTTTAAACAATATAGGTTTTAACCACCTTAAACTAATAATTATTTAAGAAAATCATTGGATTCCCGACGTTTCGAGTGCTTTAAAATTTTTTCGTAATACTTTTAATCTTGTGTAATCATAATATATATTAATATAGTTTGTATATATATAAAAAAATCTTGTTAATAAATCTTACAAAGGGATTAAACTAAATAATTTGTGAATTTTAATATGATATACGATGGATTTAAATCTTTGCTAATTGATGTTGTAATGATTTCTAAATGGGATCATTTGTAACCGTACGAAAAATAAGGCATCAATTTGTAATTTACAATAGGAAACGTAAAAGTCAATGAAAAGTTGTACTAGGCAAAATTAATATATTCAAATGAAAATATGGTTTTCCAAAATTAAATAAGAGCAATCATTAAATTATAAATTTTGACTATTGACTAGCCTTTATAATTCCATAATAGTCATATGAATCCGTTTTTTTAACGAGTTATGTATTTACGTTTATTTTGTGATATTAACTTTTTCCCATTATGCATGTATATATATATATATATATATATATATATATATATATATATATATATATATATATATATATATATATGCATGTATAGCTATCCTTTGAATTCACCCCTCCTCTGTGAAACACACTGTCAAATCAATCCTATACCATAGTCACTTATCTGTATCACCATTGACTATCATTTAAGCCACCGCTTCACAAGCTTCTTTGCCTCCCTTTGTTCTCCAACCATTATTTCGGCAACTGAACTAACTACGACAACCTCCTTCGCGCAACGGGTGTTACCCACATCACTTCCGCTTGGGCAGAACCTATCATGCATCCAAGCTCAACTCTTAGTTTTCACTCCTTTCATTTGGTATGAACTTCCAAACTTTGCTATCTTATGCCAAGTGAATTAATATTTTACTTGAGTCAACCCTTATCACCCAACATGATTATTTTTCTTTCTAAATAAATGAGTTTATTGATATATCTAAAGAAACGGTACATAGGTTCATTAACATTTTGAAGTCTAACATGTTATCATACTCTTTTTAGGACACTTACATGAGAATGGTTTAAGTCCTACGTACTTTCAATGTTTGTGTTCATCCATGCGCAAATATATATTTTGAACAGACAAGTATATAGTGTAGTTAAGTAATTAAAATCATAATCTAACATATGGACACCAAATATTTATGAAATTAAAAAGTTACTAAACGTATACATATTGAACAAAACATTTTCACACATACAAGCGTTGGGTGAATTGTTGTCATATTTCCGTCATATACGCTAGAGTTGGTGAAAAGGCCTTATTAGGGTCCTCGATATTGTAGGGTACGAGTAGGTTCGACGCACCCTGTCTCTTAACCTCAAGTATATGTACTTCTACTAAGCAAGGTGAGTTTACATAGCCCCTTTTTTCTGTTTTACATTTTGGGGTGAAACATGTTTAAACATTTTATACACTATCATTTACTCATTCTTACATTGTTAAAACTTGTGATTCAATTATAAACATTTTATACACTATCATTTACTCATTCTATCATTTGACTGTAACAAAAAGACACAGTACAATCATTAACATTGATCAAGCCGCCTGTTTAGATTATAGCGCTATAGGTCTGACAAACCCATCCCCCCGCATAAATTCAGGGATGATCGATAACAGTTACACTTTTACTAACTTGCGAGTTAGGTCTCAGTCGACACAAGGTTTGATTGTACAAAAGACCCATTGTTACATGTCGGACTCATATTCTATCATTACTCATTATTATACTTCAACTATGATTGCTATACAACATATTGTTTTCAACTATATGCAAAACCTATGTATTCTCACCAACTATTTATAGTTGACCCCCCCATCTTTCCAACTTAACATGTTTTAGGTTTTATTTGGTATTGGAAGTTGTACAAGTCTTGAAAAACAATAGGAGATTTGGACCTAGTTTATGCAAATCAAGTTTATGTAAATTGTATGACAAATTGTAATTTGTTTAGTAATATTCAACTTGCATTTAGTACCATGAGCTATTGAACAATCATCACTACATGACACCTCGATGTTTCCGCCATCGGTTGGGGTGTTACAGATTGGTATCAGAGCCATGGTTATAGGGAATTAGGTTATTAGAAAAATAATATAGTCTATAACCTTAGGATTTTAACAAGTACTTGCTTCTCTTACTTGCAACTCTACATGTTTCTATTCTCTATCTTCATCCTATTTCTTATCCCTACTTGATCTCCTTACTATAAAATAAACCCCTTATCAACCATCTTCACATTCACTATCTCTCGCAACCTTTGATTCTGCTTCGACATTTTTCATCATCCTCTCAAGAACTAAATTCGTATCCTTCACCTTCTCAAACATGAGCTAGTTACCCATGATAACCAAACTATTGAAACTTGATTGTGTGTTGCATCAAACATAATTCTTAGTTATACATGAGGATTCGATTATTTACCATATTTGAACATTTGATACTAGAACTATTTGCAATAGACACACCTAGAGTCATTAACCTTGTCTAGGGAAACTCTATTACAACTCGCATGGTATACTTGATACTTGATTGCTTACATGAACATATCATCAATTTGCAATCTATGTGTGTAATAATTGGTACACTTAACAAACAACTGATAGAGGATGAAGTACTTGCTCAATAGTTAGTAGAGTACCAAATAACCTACTCAACGATTAGTAGAGGTCATCATGCCTGCTCAACAGTCGGTAGAGGCCCTACAACCTGCTCAACGACTGGTAGAGGCTATCGCACCTGCTCAACAATCGGTAGAGGTTCTTACTCACTGACTAGTAGAAGTCTTTTTCCTGCTCAACAGTTGGACTCATTTTTGGATACATTGCATACGATTCAATCACATGGTTATTTTGCATTACTTACATGTGTGTTTAGAATCATAGAAGGACACAAAACCCTAATGTAAGGTAAATTGGTTATTGCGGTCCGGAACGTAATCATGAATTTATAGGTACGTTAAGGTGGTGTGAAGTTCTATTAAGGTTTTGGTAGTTTATTTGGTTTTCATATAGTCAATTAACTCATGCATTTCTTTTAGGATTCCTAAAACTTATAGTTTAGCATTTTGCTAGATTCTCATTCTCGTTGCTATTTCAGACAAACCTAATCCAATCCTTAAAACTCACATATATCAAATCTCTTATCCAAATTAGTCGAAACAGATTATTCTATTAATCATAAATTCATGTCGTTGCCCTAATTCTTACCTAATCACCCTCAACCTTGTGTTTTAATCACTTCGGGACGAAGTTTCCAAAAGTAGGGGAGACTGTAACATCACATATTTTCCCCAAATTATTTTAGTTAAAAAAATGTTTGTTTTAAACAATATAGCCTTTATAATTCCATAATAGTCATATGAATCCGTTTTTTTTAACAAGTTGTAACACCCCAACCGATGGCGGAAACATCGGGATGTCACGTATTGATGATTGTTTCAGTAGCACATGGTATAAATTGATTTTTAAATAATTTATTCAAACATAAATATCCAAAATAAAGTGATGTCTAGAAATTCAAATACATGATAGCAAATAAGCAACAACTTCAAATAACTTCAATAATAACTTCATGATAATCCTCATGCAAACTCAAGCCTCAGCTTCATTGTTACCTAAAACATGTTAAAGATGCTGAACAGGTGAGTAAATACCAGCGAGTGGTATTTTTGTGTTTTGCTCATGATATTAACGCCGGATGCGACTATGACAAAAAGCTCGGCAAGTTTGTGAAAGTTCAAGAGATTTCTGAAGAGAAAAAGAAAAAGCCAAAGCAAGTGTTTGAGAAGGTGATGACATTGGAACAGAAGAAACTTTTGAGGATCAAGCTGATGAACAAAAGAATAGATGAGGAACGAAGAGTTAAACAATCCAAGCAATAGTCGAGGGGGAGTTTGTAGATGCATTTATGCGACTAATGCTTTGGATTTACAATAAACGTATGTTAATAGTTTAAGTCGAATGGGCGAAGGAGTTTTAATATGGGCGAAGGAAGAAATCAGAAGGTGCGAAGGAAGAATATTATACGAAGGAGACACAGGAGGCGAAGGAAGATTTTGTTTGTTATGTATTGCTTCATTCGACCAGAGTGTTTGGTCGAATGTGCACGTTCGCACGAACTGTCTGGGCGAACATGCAGCCTATAAATAGGTTAAGCTGATTTTTGAAAGTAAGTTTTAGCATTATTATTCCCTCCAAGTCCAGTGTGTCTCTATAGTGTTTTTGTAAACTTAATTCACGTCTTCTCTTTCATGTATTGATCAATTTAACGTGTAATTGAGTCTTGATTATTAATGAAAAAGCTTTGAATGATGATTTACTTGTTTTGATCTGATTGATTATCATTTTGTGATTGATTTAGGGTTTCCGCGCCTAAATCAACTTGTTTGATCATTTCTTTGTTGATTTGTCGATCCTTTTAGCACATACAAAATTTGAATCAAAGATGGTCACAATAATGAGTTTAAAGTATAAAAATAATTTTTATAAAATTATTTTCTTAAAAATAGAATATTAAATCTGTTTATTTCAAATTGTCAAAATTTAACTTTAATATTTAAAAATACTAAAATTAAAGAATTATTAGATTAAAAATTATATTTCTGTTCCAAATAATCAAAAATAATTTATATAAAATTTTGGTGCAAAAATATTAAAAAATGGATTTATTATGATTTATTTATGATTAAAACTAACAAAAATTGATTAAAAATATTAAATAAATGATTTTTCAGAAATAAAAAAACATTTCAGAAAAGTTTATTGTTATAAAAACTCAGAATAATTTTTATGGAAATTTATAAAATTGTTTTGATATTTTTATAGAATTTTATAAATAAAATAGAATAAACTTGAATTATTTATTATATATATTAAATAAATATATTTTTGAAAACTAAAAATTGTATGTTAAACTTTTTCACTAGATTAACATAATATAATTTTTGTAGAATTTTTAAAAGAGTTTTGGTATTTAAAAATGAATTTAAAAATATAAAGAAATATATATATATATATATATAAGTTTGCTTGTTTTTAAAGAAAAAGAAAAGTTTTGGGGATGCTGAGGGTCGAACCCGCGTGGGCCGGTTCAAAGACACCAGGCACAACCACTTGGTCTAGACTAGTGGTTGTGTTTGGTTTCTGTTTATTTAAAATTTATAACCATATTCAAAATCGTGTTCTTCCCCAATTTAATCGTTCGTGCCCTAGTTTTTGGAATTGAACAAATCACACAACAATAACCCAATTAACCTTAGGGTTATTGTTGTGTGTATGCCGAAAATCAAAACCCATCAAAAATAACAGACTTACAAACACGATTGATTACGGATTGATCAGTCAATGCTCGAAGTCAAACACGAACCAGAAATCAAGAACAGTGGAATGATTTTAGAAACTGGGGTTGAGAAAGAGTGTTCTGCGAGTTGTGATTGTTCAGTGATGTCCAATTTATAATGTGGTGGTCTGGAACCTCGAATTGGAATGTTTGACCTTGTGTTAAAGGTGATGACGCGTCCACGAGGATAATTGATACGAATTGAATGATAATTGTACGTGTGTTGACTAGTAATGGACCGGTAATCACGATATCATGCCAATTTTAGATCAAACACGCGTTCATCAAAGCTAATTATGGTAGATTGATTCCATAGTTGACTTTCCAAGTCAACTGTGAAGAATAAATCATGTGATATAATAATAATGTGTTGGGTTTGAAACAAGAAAAGTGGGTAGATCAGATGGTTAGGTTTGTGTGTGTTATGTGGCCCGGCTTGGGCGCGGGTTCGAATCCCGGCCCAAGCTTTAATTTTTTTGACATTTTTCTTATATATATATGTATATTATGTGTAATTATTATAGTATTAGGGTTCCAAAAATGCCACAATAATAATTAAATGCGAGCAATAATAATGAAACTTGACGTTTTTATTCATGATAAAATGTAACGTACAAGTAATCTAACATATGGACACCAAATATTTATGAAATTAAAAAGTTACTAAACGTATACATATTGAACAAAACATTTTCACACATACAAGCGTTGGGTGAATTGTTGTCATATTTCCGTCATATACGCTAGAGTTGGTGAAAAGGCCTTATTAGGGTCCTCGATATTGTAGGGTACGAGTAGGTTCGACGCACCCTGTCTCTTAACCTCAAGTATATGTACTTCTACTAAGCAAGGTGAGTTTACATAGCACCTTCTTTCTGTTTTACATTTTAGGGTGAAACATGTTTAAACATTTTATACACTATCATTTACTCATTCTTACATTGTTAAAACTTGTGATTCAATTATAAACATTTTATACACTATCATTTACTCATTCTATCATTTGACTGTAACAAAAAGACACAGTACAATCATTAACATTGATCAAGCCGCCTGTTTAGATTATAGCGCTATAGGTCTGACAAACCCATCCCCCCGCATAAATTCAGGGATGATCGATAACAGTTACACTTTTACTAACTTGCGAGTTAGGTCTCAGTCGACACAAGGTTTGATTGTACAAAAGACCCATTGTTACATGTCGGACTCATATTCTATCATTACTCATTATTATACTTCAACTATGATTGCTATACAACATATTGTTTTCAACTATATGCAAAACCTATGTATTCTCACCAACTATTTATAGTTGACCCCCCCATCTTTCCAACTTAACATGTTTCAGGATTTATTTGCTATTGGAAGTTGTACAAGTCTTGAAAAACAATAGGAGCTTTGGACTTAGTTTATGCAAATCAAGTTTATGTAAATTGTATGACAAATTGTAATTTGTTTAGTACTATTCAACTTGCATTTAGTACCATGAGCTATTAAACAATCATCACTACATGACACCTCAATGTTTCTGCCATCGGTTGGGGTGTTACACCTTACACCAATGCTGAAACATCTTCCCCGCCTTTATCATAGAAATAACCCGAGGTAATGAGCAACCATCGTCCCCATGAACAGTAATACGACTCCCATCAGGAGCTGTAAGTCGCACGAGTCTCCGCCCACACACAAATTAAGCATCCACACTAGCCAGCCAGTCCATCCCAAGAATAACATCAAAGCAACTCAATGACATTAATTACAAGAGAATAGGAAGACTATGGCCCGATAACTCAATCTGACAATTATCTACAGCCTTGGTCACAAGGTATGAATTTCCTACTGCAACCTTGTCCTCGAATAAATGTCTATTATACTTGGGATCTTATCTTACCCAATACAAAAGGTGATAGACACAACCCATACAAAACATTCATGACAAAACTGTCACATGATCCGTCACAAGACATATTCAGGATGTGTAAAGTATGGGTAAACTTCTAATAACATTGATCAAGTATGATTGGCTGTTTACTTTACTTTAGTCACCCTAAACACAACAAGTTACGACCACATTAACAGTTCTGCGTACACATTAATACAAATACACATGGTATTTATCTATTAAACCTTAAAGGCTTGCAATTAACAAACGAAGAAGGGAATTCTACCCTGCCTCAATACACAAGAGCACACACCCCCTTATGAATTATTACAATTAAGAACTCAATAAGAGCCATCATAATATACTTAAAACAAATGTAGTTATTGGGTTTCCTTCTAACACTTTATGTATCTAAGTGTTCAACGAGAAGCATCCCAACCTATGTGTCGTGCATTACGTATATGGGCATACGTCAAAACTAAGGATTACCTCTTGGCGTGCAGCTACCCAGCAGTTGACGTTTCTTAGTAACAGTTTGGTCCCATACCAGATTCGAGTTCAAGCACAAAATGCCCGAATCCCTCGAACCATCGCTCTGATACCAACTTGTAAGACCCTCAAATCCGACGGGTCAAACAGTTGCCATTCAAAGACTAAAACCATAATTAATACTTAAGAAGTCTTATTTTATTTATCAGAAAACACGCAGCGGAAAGTAAATTGTTTAAATTATTCAAACATGAAATTCCCCACAACGGGTCAAAGCATATTATTAAAACAAAAACAATAAGTTTAGAAAAGAGTTTTCTAGCAATAAAGTAGTCTCTTATTATTCAAAATGTCAACCGCCTCTGATTAGTCCTGCAGCATGCCAAGGCATCCCTTTTATTCTTCAAATACTTGTAATCAATCTAACGTGTATGCAAAAGTCAGCTATGCTGAGTGAGTTCAAGTTTTATAAGTTTATATAAACAAGGAATTTGTCAAAATAAGATTTAACAAAATACCTCAACCTTAGAGTTAACGATAAGCGCAAACCACCAATCTGTTCCCTAAGCAAAAATATAAAGTCTAGAATAAGCGCATACCGCCTATTTAACTTAAGAATTTATTTTAAATCTACAATACGCGCATTCCGCCTATTTGTCACAAAACTAAAACAAGTCTACATAAGCGCATATCGACTACTAAGACTCAAACCATAATTATAAATCAGAGCAGACATGCTGTAAAACTATCATAGCTCAATTTATAATACCAGGTAACCGTCATACACAGTTTATATATATAATATATAAATATGTAGTAACACATTTAACCAAACAAGTATAACTCGAGGCAAGTCCCGATCTAACAAGCAAGGTTTCAAATACGTGGCCAAGACATTAAGCGCATTCCGCTTATTAAATAAAAACTTAAGCCACACTCTAATCAAGACAACCGTGTATTCATATATATAATAACAATATAACTCAAGCCATATGATAACACATTAGGCGCATTCCGCCTACTTACTTTTCATGCCAAAATAATATATATATGAGTTCACAAAAATATTTATAACTTTATAAAAATATTTTGTGACTTCATAAAAATAACCTTGCTTGTTTTGCATGCACGTCAGCCCAAAATATTTAGAAAAATATTAAATGAAAAGCGGGCACAAGAACTCACCTTAGTAACATGGATACCACAAGAGCTAAATAAACGAGAGAACACACGAACCAATGAATGCTCCAACAACCAACATCACATAACCCAACCTTTCCTCGCCCATGTTCCGTCAAAACATTGAACACTTTGTAGATTTTAATTCATAACCATTTTTTTATGACAACCCTTCCATGCATGAGTCCATCAATGTACAACCCACACATACCAACCATGTTGCCACAAAATGTTCATCATCATGCGTGAAACCTATCCACATTAACTTATGTGTCACCTTCATCATTTTCACCCATCCAAAGCCTATAGCAACCAGGTTACTTGCTTACCATATTCATGTCTCGAGACTATCCTAATCTCTCCCAACCAAAGCCTCTTCATTAATAATCATGCGACCCCAACAAAGAGAAGCCAACCCATGGCTAATTAGATAAGTCTTTACTAACAAAGTTTAGCGAGGTGATTACCATGAATGTATATTTTTTTAGCTATCACGGTTAAAACGGGGAACCGAACTCAAACTCGGCTCGCCATGGCATGACATAAATTTAATAAAACAAGAACCTATGTTCGAGTGTACGGAACCGTTCAGCACCAAAATACCTAGAGAACACGGTGTGTGCCGAACCATAGAACCAAACTTAAAGGATGCTTCGGTGGCAAGGCCGTAAACCCCGAAACATGCGGAATGCATTGACCATGCGCCACCACTTGTGTCTCTAAACCCCTTCTATCGTCTGCATGAAAGCTACACTCACAACCATAATCATGTTTTTATTTTGTTTATGGAGAAGGGCAACCAATTTTAAGATTTAGGGTGATGGCTAAAGTAAAACCGAAACATAAACATGTGAAACATACTTATCCAATTGCACCAATAGCCAGCGGGGTGCTCATGGCCGATCGGATTATTATGGATCTTCATTGTCTTGTGACGGCAAGAAAGACAAGACCCCAACACCTAGGTCATCTAGGGACTTGACTTTATACTTGTTTTAAAATCCTACTATTTACACTTAGCCCCTCATAACTTCCGCATACTGTCACTTGTTCCTAATGTACTGTAAAACCAACATCTATTAATATATGTTGGGTAATCCCAGTACTTTTAAACCAACATATGTGAGTCAACCTGCTTAACGTCACAATAAATAACATCATACGCGTCAAGACCCTTTAACGAATCCTCTTGATAAAAAAAAATTAGGAAGTTGATCCGTCTAAATAATTTTCTTGTGAAAATTCGGGATGTTACAGTTTGTTACTTTCTACATTGGAGTCTTTGGAAACGGTCGAATCTGGACTAAATTCCACATTCGCCCACACGATCTTTTGGAAAAGGTCGAACGTAGAATCTGATTTTCAAAGATTTTCATTCTTGAGGTCGAACTTAGACTGAGACACATTCGACCCTTGTAAAAGGTCGAATAAGGCTGGTTACTTCCACATTCGAACTTACGAATATTCGGATAATATTTTTCAAATTTTAAGGTGTAAAAAATTTTTGAAATAATTTTTGTTGAAAAATGATGAATTACTTGGTTGTATCAAGAACTGATGATCAGATAAAAGCTGCAATGCAACAAAAGCTAACATGGGAACAAGTTGTTGCATCTAAGATTCAACAATCTGTTACACGACCAACTGTGCAACAAACTAATAAAATGGTTAATGTGAACGAGTGTGTTAACAGAGAAAGTGTTAAAAATAATGTTGTGTGTCTGGTCAAACAAATGGGGAATGATGATTCAAGTGAATTGCCAGAGAGTGATTTGAGTTCTGATACGAGTTCAGAACAGAGTGAATTAAGAAGAAGTGATACATCAAATGTTGATGTAAATTTTGAGAATGGTTCTGAGAATGGTAATAATTCAGATGCTGAGGTAAAATCTAATGCTGAATGTGCTAATTGTTCTGATTGTGTCAATTTGAAAAATGAAGTGCTGAAACTTCTTGAGGACAAACAGAACTTAACAAATAAACTTGAAAATTTTCAAATTGAAAATAAATTTTTGGCAATTAATGAAAGAAATTTTATGAATCAAATTGAATCTTTAAAGAAAGAGATTTCAGAACATCATGAAACTATTTCAAAGAGTAATTTCACATCATAGTTGGAAATCACAACACCTTGTGTTGTTGATTCTGAATCAAAGGTGAAATCTGTGTTTGAAGAGAAAACTAAAAATGAGGTAGCAACTTCAGAACCTGAATCTGAAGAGAAACCCATATTCAAGTTTCCTGAAGGAGTTGAAGGATCCTATATGTTGGAAGGACAGGACAAATTGATTTTCATCAAAGATTTTCCAATCGATATTATCGAACAATCTTTACTTAAATGTATTTTTGTCGATAACAATCATTTGATAAATCAATTTGTTCATCTTCATTTTGAACTCAGTCCTAACCAACATGAGAATGAAAAGGATCAGCCTAGGAATAAAAAGAAAAATCCTACGGCAAAAGGACCAAAACCAAACAAATCGAAAGGCAATGATCAGATGAAAAATTCTCATCAATGGAATTCAAGAAGTTTTTCATCTAGATCACATGATTTTGATAAGTATCCAAGTCACTCTCGATTTGATGGTTATTGGAGAAATAATTCATCACAGTATTCTCATGGTTATGTTGAATGGAGAAGCTGTTTTGAGAGTGGTGAAGTTGGTCATATTCCTTCTCATTGTCCCTACTGGTATTCGGATGAAGGGTATGCATGTGATTTTGTGGAATATAGGTCTTGTTATTACGGCGGAGAGTGTGGGCATTTAGTTGCTACCTGTCCGTATGTTAAACAGAAAAAGACCGAAGTGAAATTTGCTAAAAATTCAGGCAATGTCAAAAAGCCTTAATCCCCAAAACCAATCAAGAAACAAACGGGGAAACGGGTTGTGTATGACAATCGTAAGAAAATTGCCTTGAATAAAAATGAAGATTGTGATAAGGTTGCTAAGGTAAGGGGGAGTTCTAAGGCTAAGTCTAAGAATAACTCTAAACCTGGATCTTCATCAGTTAAATCTGAGAAGATTCCAAACAAAGTTCAGAAGCAGGTTTCAAATAAGAAATCCGAAAAGTCAACAATCAAAACGATTTCAACAAATTCTAAAATAAACTCTGAACGTGTTTGGAAACCCAAATCACTTTCTAAATCAATAGCAATTTCTACTTCAAATCAATCCATTGAAAAACCAATAGATTTTTCAAAAGGAGAATGGATTGATGTTTCGAGGATTGATGACCTTGGACGACCCATCATTGTAAAGGGATGGGTGCCTCTCTTGTGCTAGTTGTTTAAGAAGTGTGCAGGTTGTTCCAGACAAACCTATTAGTTATCTTTTTGATAGTTGATAGTGGAGCATCTGTATACAAGCTATTTATTGAAGAGGTGAAGGTCGAGGAAGGGATTTGAAAAAGGAAAACATGATTTCAAAAGAAAGGAGAGTGTTTGTCGTCTGTTTCATACCTGTGAAGCCGGAAAACGTTTGCAATTTAATGCAATTGCTTTCGGGTTTTGGATTTCTACAACAGATGCGACAAAACGTTTTATTCTAAACTCTCTTATCTTTGTTAATGGATTTGCTAATTGAAAGATCTTTGTGAGTAAAGTAATCTGAGTGGGAAAATGGTTTTTGAAATTCAATGAGTAAACCTCATCGGATATCATTTTATTTTGTTTTTCTTTAAAAGTTTAAAAAATCCAAAAATATGCTTATTTTTAGATTTTTAGGGGGAGAAAATTTCTGAAAAATCAAAATAATAAAAAAAATTAGAAAATCCAAAATGAGTTTTCCTAGGGAAAAAGAGGAGATGATAGTACATCAGTGGACTGTCAGACTACTCAGAAAACAAAATGTATGAACAAACATTGAGTAGCCACTACAATTATATATTGGTAGGCTTGAAATCAAAGGTTAAAGTTCAGCATGGTGATATAAACCTTAAAACATTAACTGATAATCATGTGGATCAACGTCTCGTTGGCATATGGTCTTAGTACCAAAATTTCGTTTGATAGATTGCCAAAATCGGAGGTTTCGGGTGGTTATATTGAAAGTTATCTGGGGATAGCCTAACTGATCTTTTGTCGTATTAATTTACGGACCTAGATCAGTCAGGGTATCTTATCAAAAGATCTTTAAGGACAAATCCTTAAGTTACCGAATGAGGAACTTAACATGTGTGATGATAATCAAAGATTATCTGATGCATCGTATCAATACTATGATGAAAATCATGTACAATATTAGTCATCACCCTGGTTGAGTGCATAAAGTCGCTTTGAAGCATTTATTTGCTGACCTGTCACCACTGTGCCTCATACCTTGTAACTAACGGATAACTACAATATAATCACATGTTACAATGAAACTTTGTGCAATTCTTGATACGGGAATGTGTCGCGTGTGCGGGGACCATAGATTTTTCAATATCTAATATTACCATAATGTATCTGAAATGCTGAACAATGAATAATGATTTTGAGTTTAAGTGGACAAACATACTGGTAATGGTTGTAGGATGCTCAATGCCAAAAAGCAGAAAATTAGTCAAATAGAGTTTTGACTGACTGTTCCAATACTGATATGATCCTCTTACCGGAAAATTCGCAAAAATATGTTCTGTTTACTTTTATGAAATCTATTTGAAAATTCAAAGAGATTTTTTGTGTGTTTTAGCATAAACTTTGAAAAATCAAAATGTTTTGTTTCTACTTTATTTTCGATAACCGATGATGGGATACTTAATGTGAATGCTCAGTTACGTAAAAGTTGAAAAAGACTACAGATTTTCAAGTTTCTGGTGCATATTAAAAATATTTAATAGTTCAGGGGGAGAACTATTGAGGGTCAAAACGAATGTGAAGAGTACTTCCAAGATTTTTATCGTGTCTAACGCTGGTTGTAGTTTGTGCAGTTTTTAGTAAATTTTTTCTGCAGAATCAAATACAACAGGTGCACTGCTCAAGACTTATCGACAATGCATGTAACTGAACAAGACCCAAACCTGAACATCAAGATCATCAGAACAACAGAAGCTAGTAAGAGGTTTTTAAAGAAATGACTGAAGATCAAATAATTTCAAGAATTGTTGTCTGTCTTTATTTCTAGACCAACAAATGACAAAGCCAAGATTTCTTGAGTCTGTCTAAGATTTTGAAGCTTACTAAAGAGATAGACAAGAACTTCGACACAAACGTGCATGAATATGGAAAGTTTTCAAGTCGTTCAAGATGATGAGATCAAGACTGGAAGAATTGTTAGCTTTCTGATTTGGTACATCACTAGCTAGGTCCAAGGGGGAGATTCGAAGTGCATTATTCATGTATGTCCCCAGCTAGTGATCCAGTATTGAATGTCAAAGGTTCAGATAATCAAAAAACGACCAAGACTTTAACCGGAATATACATTCGACCAGTCGAGAGGTCGAATGTAGTTTGTCTTTTGGTCGAATGTAGATTGAATGAAAAAGAAGGCTTCATTCGAACACTTAAACGGTCGAATGAACACCTTTGACCACTTGAAAGGGGCGAAGGTGGATGCCTATATAAAGGGAAAAGTTGGTTATTTTAGTGAGAGTTATCATTTGGAGCTTTTCCCTAGTGTTTGTTGTGTAATATTCTCTGTATTAGGTCTAGGTTTTGATCTGTAATTGTGATATTTGATCTAATACAAGAGTAAAGTTATGGAAATTGCTCGGTGATTCGTTATCTGTTTTCGTCACGATCGATTACGTTTATTTCTGAATCATTTTGCACGATCAGAGGGGAATCCGCACCCTACGGTTGGTATTCGTGAGATCACGGTTCGTGATTACGATCCTAAAACGAATTCTTATTCTTGATTATGGAATAAAAGAGACCAAGACACGATTGCTTGTAGACAGCAAATCTGCCATTAGCATTATTCAAAATCCTGTTCAGTTCTCAATGACTAAACAGATTGAAATCAGGTATCATTTCATAAGGGATTGCTATGAAAAAGGCAAGATTGAAGTGAAGCATGTCACAACAGCTAATCAAATAGCTGACATATTCACTAAACCCCTTGACACATCAACATTTCAGAAGTTAGTATTCATGCTTGGGATGCTAAATTTGTAAGTGTTTCTTTATTTTTCTGCACATATTTTTATTTTTCACTTACATCTATCTGTCTTTAAAACTTCTGAAAAAGAGAGAAACTACTGATGAACAAAACATCAGTATGGGAATATTTTCTAAAAAATGATTAACTTCTGATAAAATAAACTTCAGATGTTAATAGTGGGGTGCCCGCACGTTGCGGCGGGAAACAACATTTATAATGTTTCCGTTAAGCCATAATCAATTAACCAAATTATTTGTTTTGGTATGATGCATAATCATTAGCGGAGCGTGAACTGCATTAACTACAATCGAAACATTCGAATCCTATGTGCTAGAGGAAGTGCAAGCACATGAATATATACATAGCAATAATTGTGAGAAACGTTAAGCAAAAAATTAGGGTAATCATGAGGAACTCGGAAGTTACACACATAACCACAAACCCTAATAATAAACACATTGGTGATTGTTCGGAAATACATAATCTAACCTGAAACTATGAAACAATGTAAATTCAACGTTTATAAAGGACAGATACGTTGGTTGATTTTAGGTCGTTTTCGTTTCAGTTATTACTTAACCCTAATATATATTTTTTAATTGAAAACACTATAACAATACTATATTCAAATTAAAGAGACTGCAATGCTCGTTTATACGGTGTAATAATACTAATAAAATATTAACAATGAAAAAATTATAGACGTTTAAAAATCGTGGGGGTAGTTAGTTAAACTATAGGTGCGAAAATGTAATTTATAAATAAAATTTGAGTACAATTGAGAGGAAAATGTGTAACTTACACATTGTAAGTATTGTATAAAAGACATATGGTGTGTTGTACTCTAAGCAATTATAATTGTAAAACTTAAATATTAAGAGGTCATTGGGAATGTATTATAATATAACTAGTCAGGTGCCCGCACGTTGCGGCGGGAAACAAAATTTAGTTAACATGTGCATTGTGTGTCGTACTTTAAGCAATTATACTGTAAAAATTAAATTTAAGAGGTCAATAAGAAATGTATTATAATATAGTATAGATGATTTCGGTTCACTTTTGTTTGTTTCGTTTCGGTTATTACTTAACCATAACATATTATTTTTAAATTAAAAAAAAAAGATTATAGCAAAACTATACTCAAATTAAAGAGAAAAAATGTTCGTTTATATGGTGTAATAATATTAGGAAAAATATTAACGTATAAAAAAATTATGGACGTTTAAAAATTGTGGGGGTAGTTGGTTAAACAAGGGTGAAAAGTGTAATTTTTATTTAAATAAATAAAGTTGAGGGGAAAAATGTGTAAGTATTGTATAAAAATCATATTTGCCCTCAAAAAGTAGTTATCATATGCATTGTGTGTTGTACTCTAAGGAATTATGCTTGTAAAACTTAAATTTTAAGAGGTCCTTGTGAAATGTATTATAAGATAGTATAGATATAGACAGTATAGATTGGTTATTACTTAACCCAACATATTATTTTTTTTAAATTAAAAAAAACTATAGCAATACTATACTCAAATTAAAAACAAAAAAAATGCTCGTTTATACAGTGTAATAATAATAAGAAAATATTCACATGTGAAAAAGTTATGGACATTTAAAAATCATGGGGTAGTTGCTTAAAATAAGGGTGAAAAGTGGAATTATTATTTAAATAAAAGGAATAGAGTATAGTTGAGGGGATAAATGTGTAAGTATTGTGTAAGTAGTTAATATGTGCGTTGTGTGTTGCACTCTAAGCAATTATACATGTACAACTTGAATTTAAGACATCAATGGGAAATGTATTAATAAAGTTTAGATGATTTCAGTTCATTTTTCGTTTTTTTTCTTTGGTTTTTTTTTTTGGTTATTTCTTAATTCTAACATATTTTTTTTAAATAAAAAACTATTGCAATACTATATTCAAATTAAAGAGAATAAAATGCTCTTTTATACGATGTAATAATATTAGGAAAATATTATCGTCTGAAAAAGTTATGAACGTTTGAAAAACATGGGGGTAGTTGGTTAAATAAAGATGCAAAAGTGTAATTTGTATTTAAATAAACAAAAATTGAGTAACGTTGATGGGGCAAATATCTAAGTATAGTATAAAATTATAATATAGTATAGATAGATAAGGGGGAAACTGTAACTTATAGGGGGTTTATGTGCAAGTTATATTTGAAAAGACATAAATAACCTTAAAAAGTAGTTACTACATGCATTATGTGTTGTACTTTAAGCATTTATAATTGTATTACTTAAAAATTAAGAGGTCCTTGTGAAATACTTTATAAGATAGTATAGATGAATAAAGTGTTTATAAAACATTCTCATCAGTTGTTAACAAACTACTGAAGAGAAAATGGGAACTACTGATGATAGTTGTTCTTCATCAGCAGTTATAAATTTGACCTAGGGCGGTTATAAATTTCTGATAAATACCTTTTTCAACACTTATCCTTTCAAAAAGCAAAAATTCCCTCCTTCTCTCTCACAAACACTGTCAATCCCTAAACCTGCAAATGAAATCACTGTTCAATCCACACACACACACAAACCACATGGCTCTTATACTAAAACAGGGACACAATCAAAGAGGCTACTTTGAGAAACTTGAAACCTGGTCCCAATACGACGAAATCATTGATTTAGTCGTCAAATCCCAATACTTCACTACCCTCACCATTGATCCTCCAATCCATACTGAAACTCTAAATGAGTTATGGGCTAACGCGGAGACGGTGACAGTGAATGATCAAGTGATCTTCCTCAATTCAACCATCCAAGGGAGAACAATGGCAATCACACCGGTAACTTTGGGAATTAGACTGGGTCTAGATGATGTGGATGCCCCATATCATTTTCCAAACTCTGAAATTCATTTGACCATGATAGAGTGTGGTTACCAAGGTACTCTCTCACATGCTACTATTTTTAAGAAATTTTTTGAACCTAAGTACAAACTTTTGTTTCATTACATCATCATGTGTCTGAGTCCGAAAACTGGATCTTATGATTAGATGCCCTCTACTTTTCAACCTATTTTTCATTCAATTGTGAATGAAACAAAATTCAAGGAATTAGCACTTTTCTTTAATGAGTTGGTGTTGCATCACCAAAACTCTAAAAAGAAGTTTTTGTTGTATCCAAGGTTCATTATGCAATGTATAATAAAAGAACTTGGAGAAGAGGTGCTTGTGGGTAAAACAACTACTTTAAACTTATTATCCTTACAAGCATACTCTAGGCATAATAAACTGGCTTCCTGGCCAGAAGATGACCAAGGGGAACCAGAAACAGTCCCCATGGAACCCTCATCTTCCTAACCCTTACCCAAAAGGCCAAGAAATCAAAACAACAAAAACCAAAACCCACCAATCTTAAAAGAAAGGCAGTTCAGGAGGTTGAGATGCCTGAACTTGCCAATGTGCAATCTGCACTTGATAAAGATGTGACTGAAACATCCTCTCAGTCTCATCCATCTCAAACCCCCACAAGAGCACCAATCACAATTCTCTTCAAAAGAAAGAAGTTTAAGAAAACAATACTCATTGACTCTTCTTTTGAAACTGCTGAACCCTTTACCCCAAACTGCTGAACCTTTACCACAAACTTCTGAACCTGAAACCATAGAAATTGCCAAACTTCTCTCTGGGCTAAAAGAGACCATCCCATTAGAAGATGTCAGTCCCCAACAACCACATCAAACAGGGGACATACCTTCAGACCTTGACATGAATGTGGATGTCCATAGCCCTAACCCAAGAGATGAGGATGAACCAGGATTTCTAAGCCCAAACTTAGAGACCTTAGGTACATTTGAGGCTGCTACCACTCATTTACCACCTAGTGGTGGAACTGAGGACAGAAGTAACATTGCTAAGACCTCATTTGTGGCAACTACTGATGAAGGCTTAATGCCTGAGGTAGGAAATCCTCTGAACCAAGAACAAGAGGTACATGAGACAACTAGGTTGGGCCCAGCTCATGATATAACTGATACTGTCCTCATTGAGGAGATTAACAGGGATTCAGATGATTCCATTGATTTGGATGATGATTCACACTCCACCAAACACGAATTGACGGCTGCTAGTGAAGGTCCTGCACCTGGTGTCTCTAAGCTCAAAGAGCTGGTCACACCAGATCAGGTTAAAGTCCACTTGATCCCTGATTCCCCTAAAGTGACATCTTTTGTATAACATGAAGATCACCCAAAAACACACCCCTCACTAAAAATGCCTACCCAATTCCCTGGGTCATCAAGCATAGATCTGAACCAACTATGCAGCCCAGATGGTCCCCTATACCAGTTGATGAACACCCTCATTGTCAATCACCTCAAATCTTTCACAACTGCTTTGGAGTTTTCAACCAAAACTCAATTTGAGGTGATTAACAAGAAACTTGGTGAGCTGTCCAACAGGATTGACAACAACTCAAGATAGCTTGCTAAACTCACTGGTAGAACTTCTCAACCTGGCAGGCTTCCAGAAGTGGATGAAGCCAAAAAGGGGGGAGAAGATTAAGGAATCTAAGGAGTCACTGGAAGCCAGGATAAAGGCAAGAGTGGCTCTACAACAACAACAACTGCTAGAGAAAGCCCAAAACGAAAAAGAAGATCAACAAAGGCTTATCTCTAGAACTGAAGTTGAAGCTTAAACTTCCCAAGGCCATAATGAAGAAACTGCTGAAGACTCTGAAAGTACTGAAGACAATCCTTCAGTAGTTGACACTTCTGTCAACACTTCAGCAGTTAACACTTCCAACATACAAACAGCTGAAGAGCCTTCCAAACCAACTGAACAACAACAACCAACTCCTATTCCAAGGCCTACAACAACAACAATGACTGTGCTGAACCCTTCTCTAATTTCAATGTCCAAAGAACTACTAGAGAAGAGTTTAATTGCAGCCCCAAGAAAGGCTAAGGAAGATGAGATCTGGAACAACTTGGAAGCAAGGGAAGACTTGAGCTTAAATGAAAAGCTTCAAGCATATGAAGCAGAGTTGAATAGGCAAGCTGAAACAGAGAGAGTTGTTGAAGAAGACAAAAGACAACAACTGGTGTCTTTTATAACAAAGAACAGCAAAACAAATTCGTATTCACTCAAAGGGCTCTCAGTGGATGAGCTAACCAGAAGAGCTCAACTTGTTGCTGACAAGAATGCAACAGAAAAGGATAGAAAAGCCAAGAGAGGAGAAATGATTGAAGAACTGGTAGCTAATGACTATGGTTCAAAAGCCTCAATGTCAAAGTGGAGAGAAGACAAACTACTAGACACATACAAGAAATACAAGGCTGCCAAGGCTGCAAATCCAGAGAAGTTCAAAACTTCTGAAGTATCAACTTCAGTAGTTAGAACTTCTAGTGTCAAACAAAGACCAGCTACCAAGAGAAAGTCAGAGGACAATACAAAGACTGATTTCAAGATGGTGTTGCTAGAAGGCAACACAGTTGTGCAAGGAAACTTTGATATTGAAGAAAAACCTCTGATAACACAATTTAGGGATCCTTCAACATTTGCTTACCAAATTCAGAAGACTATCTGCACACAAAGGTAGTTACTGAACATCATTTACCTACTTTTAAATTACCTGATGTGTTGCAAACAGAAGACAGAAGTGAATCCCACCTGAGAGTTACAAAAATAGAAACATCCAACACTCAGGAACATCCAAGGGATCCAGCATGGTTCCCTATACTTCAGATTTTGACAGATCTAAAGTGCTGATTATCATATGGTCCTTTACTGATTTCAACTCAGTATTGGTGACAAGAAGAGATCTTACAAGCAAGGCCTACAAATCCATGAATGAACTGAGAAATCTATCAACCCAAGACTTGCTTACAATTCAACATTTGGAACCTCAAAGGGGATCTTTAATTGATGAACAGCTAAATCAATTGAAGAATTTCATGTTCAAGGAAATATGGAAGATAGTCAATGACAGAAGAAAACAGCAATAAGGAATTAGAAAAGGTTTTAGCTTCATCAATCTAGGGGGAGATTGTTAGGACAGAAAGAATTGAGGAAACTACTTTTGCAAACCTTAGTCTAATTCATTCTTCTGCAAAAATATTTTAAGTATAGAACTACTGAAGAAAGAAGACTAAAGTACTGAAGAAGGATTCAACAAGTACTGAAGAAGAAAGATCAGAAGTTCTGAAGTCTAACCAGACAAGTTCACTGAACAACTACTGAAGACAAACTACTCATCAGTAGTTTGTCATTCATCAGCACTTGTACCAGAATCATTCCACCGCCTTATGTTTCAGTAGTTTAATAGTTTATTATACTTTATCATTTTGTACAAGTTCCAAGACTACAGCTTGTTGTAGTATTGCTTCTGTGTTACGTTTTGAACAAGGTTCATGTATTTGTAAGTCTATAAATAGATGGGTTCATCCCGCTATTTTAGACATCGATTTTAATAAAAACTGAAATCCTTCAAAGCTTATTATTGTTCTTTCCATTTCTGAGAATCTATCTTAGTTTTTATTATCATTCTCATTCAATACTTAGATTCTCATTAAACTTGTCTATAGCTTTCAAACATCCAGGGAGAACAATAACTCCTGTTGATAGTGTAACTTTACTTGCTTATTTCGCTGTGCAAATCTGATAAGAACTTGCTAAACACATAAGTGTTCACTAGCAAGTAAACCATCAAGAGCATACTGATCCAACACAGTTTCTTGCAATATGACCGGGTCTTCCACAGGTGTAGCATGTCTGCTTCTTTGCAAAAGGAGCATATCCCGGTCTGTTAGATCCCACTGATGAATGTGAGTGACGGGATCTGTTTGATGATTTGTTTGCAAGCTTCTTATAGTTCCTGCTTTGCTTAGAACATCTTGAACACCCGTGTGAACAAGATTGTGATTGTGATGATAACTGTCCTTGAGCTTTCTGTTTAACTTCAGGAACCTGTACATGAGAGTTAGCACATGTAGTTTTTCTATGTGGTGGCACATATTTATCAATCGTGCCATTAACAGATAGCTCTAAAATAGTCTTTTTAATATAAGGAACAACATCTGCAAACAAATTAGACTGTGTCACACAAACACCTGTATTATTAGTGCAAACAAGATCATCCCCCTCAACCTTAACCTCTACTTTTACTAAATCTGCACATAAAGTAGAAGCATCAGTAACCTTCACACATTTAAATTCAGGGACTATTGGCTTTACCACACATGTGCCAACAGTATTGGATGAGGGATCCTCACATTCTTTTTCAGTCTTGACTAGACTTGAGCACCCAGATTCTTCAGATTCTGGCTCAGTCGAGGGTGTGTCATTTGATTCCGTTGAGCCACTTAATTCAGAAACATGTTGTGGCTCTGCTGAATCCCCCGTTGACATAGCTGCTCTAGAGGACTCACAGCTGGATTCACTTGTAACACCCCAACCGATGGCGGAAACATCGAGGTGTCACGTAGTGACGATTGTTCAGTAGCTCATGGAAATACATATGTTTATATAATCCTTTATTTCATTACAAAATTGAATTACATTAAAGTCTACATCAAATAATCAAACAAAGCTTAAAATTTCAAATATCTCCTCATGCTAGCTCTAGACTTCAAGCATCAGTATTTCCTGTTGAGTTTGGAAAAATAGGGGGGGTCAACTAGAAGTTGGTGAGAATACATAAGGCATGTCAAGCAATTAAGTTTAAGAATAAAAGTTTAGCAATTCATATGTCTATCGTAAGTTTAAGTCTACATGAATACACATGAAGTGTTGAATCCACATAATCAAACCTCCGACTAGTTTAGGTCGATCCCGTCATCCACGGTTCACCTTAATATTATGTTGGAACGATAACAATCACCCGCGCTCCCCATAAAAGATGGTCAACGAATCTAGGTGGGATTGTCAATCCAATAGAATTTTGAATGCAAAATAACATTCAAACGGTGGAGCTTGTTGTTAAGTAGCTGAAGGGTCCCTAGCAGGATTATTTGGAGCAGCAAGGGCATTTGTAGCAGGAATTCGACAAGCATCCGCAAGATGCCCATACCTTTGACAATTGGTATACTGACGGCAGGGCACTTGGGTTGGGTGGTGATACTGACAGGTGTCACACTTAGGTTGGTTCCCATTATATTGTTTCTTGTTGGGTGGGACAGTGGCGTCTATTGCAAAATTCCTAACCTTGCGCCTTCCATTGGTTGAGGCCTCAGTTTTAATATCAATGGCAGGTTGGGGAGTATCCTTCGCAACAGTTTTCTTTTCCCCTTTCCGAATCAGGGTTCCTGCCTTCACATGATTATCTGTTAGGGTGGCCGCCAAACGCTTTGCTTCCTCCAGAGTAGCAGGGTTCCTTCCCCACACCATGTCCTGAATCTGCATGGGTAAGCCACTAATTTATTTTTCGATCGCAATAGGCAAGGGGGTGACCTTGTGTGGTAGCAGTAAACTAAGTTCAAGAAAACGAGTGTTGTAGGCAAGGTTTTCTCCACTATCTTGGGCAAGATCATGAAACTCATCTTCTAACTTCTTGATTTCATTACGAGGGCAGAACTCTGCCTTCATAATGTCTTTAGCTTGATCCCAAGTTAAGGCTACTGCGACTTCAGTTCCACGGGTGCGCTTTTCCTCATTCCACCAAGTGAGTGCTCGTTTGTGAAGAACACTCATGGCATAACAGACCTTAAAGTTATCGGGACACTCACTGTTAATGAAGGTATTCTCAATACCCTCGAACCATTGCAGAAGACCTGTAGCTCCTTCATCTCCACTGAACTTAGGGGGGATTACAGGTATTAAAGTGCTTAAGAGTGCAAGCTGGGAGACCATTCCCGTTTCCATTGTGGTTTCCATTACCGTTTCCGTTGCCGTTTCTGTTTCCATTACCATTTCCGTTCATCTGGATGACTTGAGGCAGTAAGTTAGGAACCAGAGTCGCGATCTGTTGCGCCATTTGTTGAGAAATGATCGCAGCCAGCTGGGCATCAACACCATTGTTGTTGTTGTTATTGTTGTTGTTGTGGTTAGTGTCGTGGTTATGGTTGTTGCTACTTTCCTCTTGATTTTCACCACTGTTATTGCGAGTGCTGCGACGTGGAGGCATGATCTGTAAGAGACACAATGAATGTTAAATGAGATATGGAATGAATGAAGGACAATGAGGTAATATAAGGAATGTAATCATTTATCCATTAATTAAAATGAATAAACGAAAACGTTGACTTATCAAAGATTCTAGATTCTAATAACATAGTGAAGACATGCTATAGCCTATAAGTGAACACTCATCCCGAGAATTCCCAGGTAGGCATCCGGGTCCCTCATCTGATTGGGATATATGCGCAATGCCAGCCTAGATAGAAGACTCAGAATACAGGCGTTCACCTTTCCAGATTACACGTGTTCGTTATTAAAATCTAGAACTTCGACGAGATCTCAAGGTGGCTCAGGCTAAACCTGGGGATTTTGTCCTTTTAGTCTAAGAGTAGATCCAGTGATGGAGAGCAATCTTCTTGTAGAGATTAAAGTAGGGATAAGAAGTAGGAGGGAGATTGAGAATAGCAAGTAAAAGGAGCAAATACTGGTTATAATCCTATGGTTATAGACCTGATTATTTTTCTAATAACCTAATTCCCTATAACCATGGCTATGATACCAATCTGTAACACCCCAACCGATGGCAGAAACATCGAGGTGTCACGTAGTGACGATGGTTCAGTAGCTCATGGAAATACATATGTTTATATAATCCTTTATTTCATTACAAAATTGAATTACATTAAAGTCTACATCAAATAATCAAACAAAGCTTAAAACTTCAAATATCTCCTCATGCTAGCTCTAGACTTCAAGCATCAGTATTTCCTGTTGAGTTTGGAAAAATGGGGGGGGGGGGTCAACTAGAAGTTGGTGAGAATACATAAGCCATGTCAAGCAATTAAGTTTAAGAATAAAAGTTTAGCAATTCATATGTCTATCGTAAGTTTAAGTCTACATGAATAAACATGAAGTGTTGAATACACATAATCAAACCTCCGACTAGTTTAGGTCCATCCCGTCATCCACGGTTCACCTTAATATTATGTTGGAACGATAACAATCACCCGCGCTCCCCATAAAAGATGGTCAACGAATCTAGGTGGGATTTTCAATCCAATAGATCTATTATTGAGTATCGCCGGCTTGGCCATAGCTAATGATTATGTATGTTGAAGCGAGTCTAACTGTTGTTGTTGTCTAAATCATGAGGAATTTAAAGTTTACAACTAGACATGTATGTAGAATTGCCTAAGTATAATGTTGCAAGTATAAAGAATTGCATAAACATGGTTACGTAAACTCACCTTAGCAAAGTATTAAGTCTCGAGAAAAGTATAAATGTAGCCCCAAAGTTGCCAAGTATTACCCTATGTATAAGGTAAAAAATAAGTCTATGTCTATCTAGTCTACAAGTATATTCTAGGGTTTCGAATTGGGAATAAGTATTTGTTTGATTAATAAATGAAATGTTTAATAAATAAGAGTAATTTGATAAATAAATAAACAAAAGTCTTTTTATAAATTTTAAGTTAAAGATGGTCACATTATGAAGTTTTAAGTATGAAAATAATTTTTATAAAATTATTTTCTTAAAAATAGAATATTTAATCTATTTATTTCAAATTGTAAAAATATAACTTTAATATTTAAAAATAATAAAATTAAAGAATTTTTAAATTAAAAATTGAATTTCTGTTCTAAATGAATAGAAATAATTTATATAAAACTTTGGTGCAAAAACATTAAAAAATGAATTTATTATGATTTATTTATGATTAAAACTAACAAAAATTGATTAAAAATATTAAATAAATGATTTTTCAGAAATAAAAATCATTTCAGAAAAGTTTAGTGTTATATAAACTCAGGATGATTTTTGTGGAAATTTATATAATCTTTTTGATATTTTTATAGAATTTTATAAATAAAATAGAATAAACTTGAAATATTTATTATATATATTAAATAGATAATTTTTGAAAAACTAAAAATTGCATGTTAAACTTTTCTACTAGAATAACATAAAATAATTTTTGTGGAATTTATAAAGGAGTTTTAGTATTTTAAAACTAATTTTAAAAATACAAGTGAATATATATAAAGCTTAAATGGTATAAAAAAATGTTTGTTGATGCTGGGAATCGAACCCGGGTCTTGGACCAGTTCGCGTTTTAATCACAAGCCTAGCCACCAACTAGGCTAGACCTTGAGAACGATTAATCTTAGTTTAAAATAATTATATAGCCAAGATGAAACTGATTTATAAACCTTTTTAAAAGAAAAGATTAAAACCGTAAAGGATGGGACTCTAACCTGTGTGCTCTGGTTAACAAACAACAGACACAACCACTTGATCTAGATCAGTGGTTGTGTTTGGTTTGTTTTTATTTTAAATAAATAATCAAGTCTGCAACGTGTTCTTCCCCAATTCAAAACAATCGTGCCCTAGTTTCAACAATACACTGATTTACACAACAATAACCCAATTGATCATAGGGTTATTGTTGTGTAAGGGCCGATGAACATAACCCATCAAAAGAAATGAACTTACAAGAACGATTTCGTGTATAAAGCTTGGTCAAACAGAAAGTCAAACACGCGATGAATTTAAGCTTGAGAAGTGATTATTATCAGAAATTAGAGGTGAAGAGAGATGTATCGGCGAGTAGAGAGTGAATTGAGAGGTTCAATTTATAATGTGAGGCTTGGGTTAGTGAAATGGAATGTTTGACTCGCTATGAATGTGATGACGCGTTAATTCATGAAAAATTGGAATGTTTTTTACTACCATTCAGCGTGTAATTGACGCGACAACAGTCAAGGCAATCACAATCATCCCATATCAAGAATCAAACGCGTTTGTATGGGTTTAATTAAGGTAAATCGTCCTCACAGTTGACTTTCTAAGTCAACTGTTAATACTCCAATATGTTATATAAGTAAAATGTGTTGGAAATTAAACAAATGTGTTGTGTAGACCAGCTGGTTTGTTGCATGGTGTGGGTTTGTTGAACCGGCCATGGGCTCGGGTTCGAATCCCGGCCCAGGCCTTTTATTTTTGATAATTATGTCACATATATATGTATAATATATATATAGCATAGTATTAGGGGTCCAAATGCGTCACAAAATATTTTTAAAAGACGATAAATGATGAAACTTGACGTTTTATTAATAATAATCGTGACGTACAAGTATTTTAATGCGAAATGTTACAGTCTCCCCTACTTTTAGGAACTTCGTCCCGAAGTTTATTGAAAACACAGGGTTGAAGGGGATTGGATAGAAATTAAGACAAGTGTAATCTAAGAATTTTGTGTTAAGGCACGACACGAATAGAATAATCTTGTTTCAAATAATTTGGATAAGAGGGTAGGATTAGGTGTGTCTTGAAATCGCAAGGAGAATAGGAATCTTAAGTTTTAGGAGTCCTAAAAGGAATGGGTTGAAAGACTAAATGAACTACCCGGTAACTAAGGTTTATAATTGGTCAACTACCGAAAACCTCGATAGAATTTCCCACTACCTTAACGTACCTGTAAATTCATGATTACGTTCCGGACCGCAATCACCAATTTACCTTACATTAGGGTTTTGTGTCCTTCTATGATTCTACCGATTGTTGAACAGGTTCGATAGCCTCCACCAGTCGTTGAGCAGGTTGTAGGGCCTCTCCCGACTGTTGAAAAGACATGATGACCTCTACCAATCGTTGAGTAGGTTATTCGGTAATCAACTAACTGTTGAACAAGTACTTCATCCTCTATCAGTGTAGCATTTAGTCCAAATAGATAGTATGTTTATGTAGGCAAGTTTATAAGTATAATGAGTATAGTATGGGAGTTGTGGTTGTATAGATTTAAATATTGATATAGCAATTAGTTCGCATTCAAACAAGCATGCATCCAAGTGTAGTGATCATACTAGATAAAAGACAAAAATTTCAATACTTGAATCAAAAGTGTCAATACATAGAATTTTAAATGCAAAATAACATTCAAACGGTGGAGCTTGTTGTTAAGTAGCTGGAGGGTCCCTAGCAGGATTATTTGGAGCAGCAAGGGCATTTGCAGCAGGAATTCGACAAGCATCCGCAAGATGCCCATACCTTTGACAATTGGTACACTGACGGAGGGCACTTGGGTTGGGTGGTGATACTGACAGGTGTCACACTTAGGTTGGTTCCCATTATATTGTTTCTTGTTGGGTGGGACAGTGGCGTGTATTGCAAAATTCCTAACCTTGCGCCTTCCATTGGTTGAGGCCTCAGTTTTAATTTCAATGGCAGGTTGGGGAGTATTTTTCACAACAGTTTTCTTTTCCCCTTTCCGAATCAGGGTTCCTGCCTTCACATGATTATCTGTTAGGGTGGCCGCCAAATGCTTTGCTTCCTCCAGAGTAGCAGGGTACCTTCCCCACACCGTGTCCTGAATCTGCATGGGTAAGCCACCAATGTATTTTTCGATCGCAATAGGCAAGGGGGTGACCTTGTGTGGTAGCAGTAGACTAAGTTCGTGAAAACGAGTGTTGTAGGCAAGGTTTTCTCCACTATCTTGGGCAAGATCATGAAACTCATCTTCCAACTTCTTGATTTCATTACGAGGGAAGAACTCTGCCTTCATAATGTCTTTAGCTTGATCCCAAGTTAAGGCCAGTGCGACTTCAGTTCCATGGGTGCACTTTTCCTCATTCCACCGAGTGAGTGCTCGTTTGTGAAGAACACTCATGGCATAACGGACCTTAAAGTTATCGGGACACTCACTGTTAATGAAGGTATTCTCAATACCCTCGAACCATTGCAGAAGACCTGTAGCTCCTTCATCTCCACTGAACTTAGGGGGGATTACAGGTATTAAAGTGCTTAAGAGTGCAAGCTGGGAGACCATTCCCGTTTCCATTGTGGTTTCCATTACCGTTTCCGTTGTCGTTTCCGTTTCCATTACCATTTCCGTTCATCTGGATGACTTGAGGCAATAAGTTAGGAACAAGAGTCGCGATCTCTTGCGGCATTTGTTGAGAAATGATCGCAGCCAGCTGGGCATCAACACCATTGTTGTTGTTGTTATTGTTGTTGTTGTGGTGAGTGTCGTGGTTATGGTTGTTGCTACTTTCCTCTTGATTTTCACCAATGTTATTGCGAGTGCTGCGACGTGGAGGCATGATCTGTAAGAGACACAATGAATGTTCAATGAGATATGGAATGAATGAAGGACAATGAGGTAATATAAGGAATGTAATCATTAATCCATTAATTAAAATGAATAAACGAAAACGTTGACCTATCAAAGATTCTAGATTCTAATAACATAGTGAAGACATGCTTTAGCCTATAAGTGAACACTCATCCCAAGAATTCCCAGGTAGGCATTCGGGTCCCTCATCTGATTGGGATATATGCGCAATGCCAGCCTAGACAGAAGACTCAGAATACAGGCGTTCACCCTTCCAGATTGCACGTGTTCGTTATTAAAATCTAGAACTTCGACGAGATCTCAAGGTGGCTCAGGATAAACCTGGGGATTTTGTCCTATTAGTCTAAGAGTAGATCCAGTGATGGAGAGCAATCTTCTTGTAGAGATTAAAGTAGGGATAAGAAGTAGGAGGGAGAGAGAGAATAGCAAGTAAAAGGAGCAAATACTGGTTATAATCCTATGGTTATAGACTAGATTATTTTTCTAATAACCTAATTCCTTATAACCATGGCTCTGATACCAATCTGTAACACCCCAACCGATGTCAGAAACATCGAGTTGTCACGTAGTGACGATTGTTCAGTAGCTCAAGGAAATACATATGTTTATATAATCCTTTATTTCATTACAAAATTGAGTTACATTAAAGTCTACATCGAATAATCAAACAAAGCTTAAAACGTCAAATATCTCCTCATGCTAGCTCTAGACTTCAAGCATCAGTATTTCCTGTTGAGTTTGGAAAAATAGGGGGGGTCAACTAGAAGTTGGTGAGAATACGTAAGCCATGTCAAGCAATTAAGTTTAAGAATAAAAGTTTAGCAATTCATATGTCTATCGTAAGTTTAAGTCTACATGAATAAACATGAAGTGTTGAATCCACATAATCAAACCTCCGACTAGTTTAGGTCCATCCCGTCATCCACGGTTCACCTTAATATTATGTTGGAACGATAACAATCACCCGCACTCCCCATAAAAGATGGTCAACGAATCTAGGTGGGATTGTCAATCAATTAGATCTATTATTGAGTATCGCCGGCTTGGCCATAGCTAATGATTATGTATGTTAAAGCGAGTCTAACTGTTGTTGTTGTCTAAATCATGAGGCATTTAAAGTTTACAACTAGACATGTATGTAGAATTGCTTAAGTATAACGTTGCAAGTATAAAGAATTGCTTAAACATGGTTACGTAAACTCACCTTAGCAAAGTATTAAGTTTCGAGAAAAGTATAAATGTAGCCCCAAAGTTGCCAAGTATTACCCTATGTATAAGTTAACAAATAAGTCTAAGTCTATCTAGTCTACAAGTATATTCTAGGGTTTCGAATTGGGAATAAGTATTTGTTTGATTAATAAATGAAATGTTTAATAAATAAGAGTAATTTGATAAATAAATAAACAAAAGTCTTTTTGTAAATTTTAAATTAAAGATGGTCACATTATGAAGTTTTAAGTATGAAAATAATTTTTATAAAATTATTTTCTTAAAAATAGAATATTTAATCTATTTATTTCAAATTGTCAAAATATAACTTTAATATTTAAAAATATTAAAATTAAAGAATTTTTAAATTAAAAATTGTATTTCTGTTCTAAATGAATAGAAATAATTTATATAAAAGTTTGGTGCAAAAACATTGAAAAATGAATTTATTATGATTTATTTATGATTAAAACTAACAAAAATTGATTAAAAATATTAAATAAATGATTTTTCAGAAATAAAAATCATTTCAAAAAAGTTTAGTGTTATATAAACTCAGGATGATTTTTGTGGAAATTTATATAATCTTTTTGATATTTTTATAGAATTTTATAAATAAAATAGAATAAACTTGAAATATTTATTATATATATTAAATAAATAATTTTTGGAAAACTAAAAATTGCATGTTAAACTTTTCTACTAGAATAACATAAAATAATTTTTGTGGTATTTATAAAGGAGTTTTAGTATTTTAAAAACTAATTTTAAAAATACAAGTGAGTACATATAAAGCTTAAATGGTATAAAAAAAATGTTTGCTGATGCTGGGAATCGAACCCGGGTCTTGGACCGGTTCGATTTTAATCACAAGCCTAGCCACCAACTGGGCTAGACCCTGAGAACGATTAATCTTAGTTTAAAATAATTATATAGCCAAGATGAAACTGATTTATAAACCTTTTTAAAAGAAAAGATTAAAACCGTAAAGGGTGGGACTCGAACCCGTGTGCTCTGGTTAACAAACAACAGACACAACCACTTGATCTAGATCAGTGGTTGTGTTTGGTTTGTTTCTGTTTTAAATAAATAATCAAGTCTGCAATGTGTTCTTCCCCAATTCAAAACAATCGTGCCCTAGTTTCAACAATACACTGATTTACACAACAATAACCCAATTGATCATAGGGTTATTGTTGTGTAAGGGCCGATGAACATAACCCATCAAAAGAAATGAACTTACAAGAACGATTTCGTGTATAAAGCTTGGTCAAACAGAAAGTCAAACACGCGATGAATTGAAACTTGAGAAGTGATTATTATCAGAAAATAGAGGTGAAGAGAGATGTATCGGCGAGTAGAGAGTGAATTAAGAGGTTCAATTTATAGTGTGAGGCTCGGGTTAGTGAAATGGAAAGTTTGACTCGCTATGAATGTGATGACGCGTTAATTCGTGAAAAATTGGAATGTTTTTTACTATCATTCGGCGTGTAATGGACGTGACAACAGTCAAGGCAATCACAATCATCCCATATCAAGAATCAAACGCGTTTGTATGGGTTTAATTAAGGTAAATCGTCCTCACATTTGACTTTCTAAGTCAACTGTTAATACTCCAATATGTTATATAATTAAAATGTGTTGGAAATTAAACAAATGTGTTGCATGGTGTGGGTTTGTTGAAACCGGCCATGGGCTCGGGTTCGAATCCCAGCCCAGGCCTTTTATTTTTGATAATTATCTCACATATATATGTATAATATATATATATATATTTAGCATAGTATTAGGGGTCCAAATGCGTCACAAAATATTTTTAAAAGACGATAAATGATGAAACTTGACGTTTTATTAATAATAATCGTGACGTACAAGTATTTTAATGCGAATTGTTACATCACTCGATTCAACTGCTACTGATTTCTCAGACTCGGTTGTTTCGGGTGATTCACATTGGGAGTCACTTTCAGAAGTTGGTGGGGCAGCTGGTTCAACATTGTGTTGTGCCATGTACTTTTCACAGAGATTTTTGAACGTTTTCATGAAGTCAAACTCAAAGGGCACATTTGAGTCTGATTGACTAGTCGGTTCAGGTTTAAAAACAGCTTCCCTCAACATTTGATTTGATTCAGCTGTGTCATTGGGATCTGGGACTTCATCTCTTTTCACATCAAAAACTCTGTCAATTTCTTTATTTTTCTCAAAATTCAATGTCTCAGTCTGCTTTGAAGCATCTTGAGACTTGACAAAGGTTTTTGATGGGGCCTGCTCTTGCTCAGGAGGTTGGTTCTTGGGTTTAGAGATTCGGATGGGGGCCGATTCAGGTTTGAAGATCTTAATCTGATATCTCGACGGTCGAATACTTGGCTCTTCTACTGGAGGACTATATCCTTTGATATGTAGAGCCAGTAACTCCTCATCCGATATAGGAATTGAGGAATAATTTTCATTAAAAGGAGGTGGAATTTCCACAAACCCCAGACCTTTATTTCTCACTTCCTTTGGCCTGAACTTTAACTGAGTATTGATTATTTTTTCGACTTTGTTACTAGAACAATCGAATTTTTTAAAATGAAAATCGGCATTTTCAAATTTGGATTTTAAATCGATCAATTCAGCAGTTAAAGTATCAGAAGGTCGTTTGAAGTGTAAGTATCGACGCCTATGTTTGCTCACCTCCTGATGCAAGCGCTTGATATCGAGTTTTTGTTGTTTGACCATTTCTTTATAGGACAGAAATTTCTTTTTCATATCCCAAGTCGCCATTTTCTCGTATTCAAGCTGCTTGAATGCGGAGAGAATCTTCTCTAAAATCTTTAATTTTTACCTTGCATCGTTCAATACAACATGATTCAGCTAATATGTCAGCGTGTACCTCAGATGCGGATGGCACAGGGTCAATCAGTTGTGCCATGAAAGCTTGAGCAGCATGAGCAGCAGAAGCGGTAGGAGCAGCAGGAGCGGTGAACAGTCAGATTTTGAATTCGAAGGTGAAGTGTCAGAGGCGGATGAGCATGTTGTAGCAGAGGTGTTGCTTTGAGTCTTCAGCTTTGCACGCTTAGCATGTTCTTTGACGAGTAAGATTAACTCATTTGACGTCATTTTGGACCAACTTGTTTCTGTAATGATCCAATTGACATACTTAAGCCAGCTGCATGTTGGCTCATCTGGAATTCTTATCAAAGCGTCGAGAAGACTCTTGTTGACCCAACGATTTGACAAAACGATTTCAGCATTTTTCATTTCTGACAGTAGTTCAGTAAATCTGCTAATCAGTGCCTACACGGTTTCACCAGCAAAGTAACTGAAACTCTCAAGTCTCTACTCAAACACTTCACTTTGAGAAGAGATCTTTATATCTCTGAACAGTGATCCCCCAAAAATCTAGTGCGTCTTAAAAAATTATACTGACCACAGGATGTCCAACCGTAGTCAATCGTCAAACCGTGTTCAATAAGTTCGATCCCCCCAAATTTAGCTTGTACACACCAAATAATACCCCTTTATTCTATCTATATTAATTGAACGACACTTTAATAGTGTCGTTCACTAAAATGAGCAGCTATCAATGATATTTTAATATTAACATGCCTGCTATCCAGCCGCAAAAATTGAAAAAGTAATAGGCTTAATATCTTCGGCTCCTAAGTGAAACATTATCAAGAACACATTATAATAATAAGAGATGTTCACATTCTCTTGAGTGAATAATAATAAAATAATAATATGACAAAATTGTTATGAAGAAGCCGGCCTCTAAAGGTGACGACCATCATTATTATCATATATAAACTCTTGATTGTTAGTATTGTTTTATTATTAAATACGCAAATCAAGTGTTAACGCTGGTGTGGAATTTAATGGGTTGCGCATATTTTTGTTAAATCCACGGGAGCATAACACTCACTTAATGTTATTTTTTATGCCCGCCAAACCCTCAACGTAACAGGAGCTCACGGCAGCGAACCGCCGCCCATTGTGCGTAACATGTATGCACAACAGCGGCGCCCGCGGCGAAGCGCGGGCCAACTAACACCTAGTTATTATTATTATTATTATTATTATTATAATTATTATTATTATTATTATTATTATTATTATTATTAGAGTTAATTGCCAATTTAGTCCTTGAGGTTTGTCAAAAATTGTCACTTTCATCCAAATCTTTTTTTTATTACATTTGTGTCCCTGAGGTTTCATTTTTTTGCCATTTTAGTCATCAGCACTAACTCAGTTAACAAAAACCCAGTTAAGTCAAGGGCAGTTTTGTCCATACACACCAAACTTTTTCCTTTTGCCATTTTCATCCAAAACCCTTTTTAAATTTATTTTGATTTTCTTTTAGATATTATATTGTAACACCCCGCTGTAACACGGGTCTCGTTAACGGGTCGTGTCATACATGACCACTCGATTATAAAATAATAATAAAAATAAAGTCTATTATTGCAGCCAAATGCCTTTTTTCCGCTATTAAACTCGCTGCCAAACATCCTGTTATCTGATGATAAACCCGTTACCAAACACCTTTTATCAACTACTATCCTAGTTCCCTAACACCCTCTAATTTGGATCACCTATAAAAGCCCTCATCTTTTTGTGATTCTCTGCACATCAAACGTATACACACACACACACACTTGTGTGTGTTGAGAACTCCTCACCAACCGATGACCTTCACCTGCCACCGCCTCCATCTCCGGCGCCGCCACCGGCGGCGTCCTCCTTCTCCGGTAAGTCCTTCACGATCCTGATAACTCCTCTGTTGTTTTCTGTTAATGATCAAGAACAGATCAGAAAGAAGGAGGGTTCGACAGTCACCATGACGACATGGTGTCTGTTCAATCACAAGGACAGAGGTGATTACCGGGTTTGGTTATCGAGGGTTTTATCAGTAAAGTAAAGGGGTTGGGGTTGGGTTTGACTGATTAGAACTAACCGGCGATACACCCACCTGAACGGAAAGGGACGAGGGGTTACCGATGATAGGCCAGGAACACAAGGTGGGTTATCGGATGGATTCATGGATCGATGGAAGGTTACTGATGACAAATTTGTTACAAACGACAGTCACCGGAATCGGTGACTGTCCCTTCATCGACATAACAGGAACAAAGGAAAAAGGTTGGTGTTCGGTAGCAGGGTTAAGGTGATAGTTTGATGATGATTAAACGAGGAGGAAAGGAAGGGGCTTGTCGGAGAAGAGATGCGCCGGTCATCGGAACTGGCCACCGGATTTATGGTCTCCGGTCGAGCTCTCATCACACACACATATTCTATGTGTTGTGCTCGTGTGTTTATGCAGGAAACAATGGAAGGGGAAGGGTTTTTATACCCAAACCAAATCTAGGGGTGTTTGGAAACATGTATAGTAGCTGATATTATTAAGGGTTATAAGAATTGGATGAAAGTGCAGAAGTAGGGTTCATGATGGAGAAGATGATATTAATAAGGGGTTATAAGAATTGGATGAAAATGGCAAAAAGAAAATGTTTGGTGTGTATGGACAAAAATGCCCTTGACTTAACTAGGTTTTTGTTAACTGAGTTAGTGCTGATGACTAAAATGGCAAAAAAATGAAACCTCAGGGACACAGATGTAATATAAAAAAGATTTGGATGAAAGTTGCTGTGTAATTGATGGACTACCAATCAAAGAATATGCTTTGTTTGAAAGTTTCTTTATTTTTAGAAGATTTGACTTCATCGATAATTTAAAAAATATTGAAATCTTAATAAAAAACAACCATCCTCAAAAGTTGGAAACCAATTCTGATCTATGCTCTAATGCTTGTGCTGAAAAGGCTAAATATTACATAGGATATAACTCTGAGTTAGTAAGAGAAAACGATGAGCTAAAAGGAAAGATTTCTTGTCTTAATAGCCGAACTTCATCTTACAAACATAGAGTAGAAGCCTTAGAAAAGGATGTCGTTCAATACAATAATGATTTAAGCAATAAAACTTGTCTTGTCATGCATCAGAAGAAAGTTATTGATGAACTTAGTGCTGAGCTAGATTCTTTGAAATCAAAATTTGAAAATGCCGATTTCCATTTTAGAAAATTTGATTGTTCTAGTGAGCGTGTTGAGAAAATGATAAGTTCAAAACTCAGGTTTAGGGAAACCAAAGGAGCTGGTATAGGTTTTGTAGAAATTGCACCTCCCTACAATCACAACTACATCGGGTTGCCTCTTTCGGATAAGGAAATAGAAAATGAAAAAAATATGGAATATGGGAAGGGGTTGGTGGTTGAACCCGCAAAGAGTGTTCCCATAAAGATAACAGAGCCAAAGGGGTTAGTGGTAGAGCCGGTTAAATCTGTGCCAATTAAGATTGCTGAACCAGAAGGGCACATGAAACAATCTAAGTATGTTGCTCCACTTAGTGATGTTCCTATTGCTAAGTTTGTTAAATCAGAAAGCGATGAAATGAGCAACCATGTTAAATCTGAAAATAAAAACTCTGACATTGTCGATGCTGACAAAGCTTCAACAAAATCAAATTCCTCGTTAGGATCAATTGAATCTATGTTGTTAAAAGCATTGCCAAATCTATCAACTCTGAAAGCTATTCAAGTTCGTCAACTGAGTCAGCAACATCCGATGAACCTGACTCAGAAAATTTATTTGATTCAAAAACATTCAGGACAGGAACAGTAAAAGAAGTAACCACTGAATTTAAATGTGTGAATAATTCTGATGCTTCTACTTCATGTGCAGAAACAGTTTTAGTTGAAGAGTGGACTCAAGAGGGTGATGAATTCATTGATTCTAATAATTCAAACATAAAAACAGTTTCTGATTCCTCTGTTCAATGTGATGTTAGTGTGAGTTATGTTATTGAGAGCAATGAACCGACTATGCCTATTTGTTCAAAACTTGATGATGGATGTTTAAAAACTTCTAAGTTATCAAGCACTGCTTGTCCTTATGTGCCAAAGTTTCTCTTTAAACCAGCAGTAAACGGTACATCATAGAAATATGTGCCACCAAAACCCATTTTACAAAATAAAAAATGTTGTCAGAAAATAGAAAACATATATGTGCTAACTTTCATGCACAGGTTCAGGTCACACAAAGAAGGGCACAGAAGCAAACAACTGCACAAAGAAAAACTTGTCCTCATGAATCTTCGGGAACTGCAAGTGCTAACAGATCAAAGAGTGCTGCATTTGCTAAACAAAACAGAAAGTTTGAGGACAGTTCCAACAAATCATCTAACAGATCTTATCATTCACATATATCATCTTCTGTTGGATCAAATGAACCAGGATATGCTCCTTACATGAAGAAGCAGACGTGTTACAATTGTGGAATTCCTGGTCATATCGCAAGAAACGGCATACATCGTCCTTATGTTCCATATTACAGACCAAATCAGAGGGTTACACCTAGGGATAACTACCATTCCAAGTCAATGAAGGTTCCTCAACCTAAGACAATGAAGAATATAAATCCAAAGGTTAAACCATCTGATGGTGACTGGATTGCTGCTAAGAACAAACGAAAGGTTGTTGAAGAACAAAAACAGATTTCAAAATCTAAACAACCTGAAAAACCAAAAGTGCTTACTCCAAAAGTAGCTAAATTGTTTATTAAGCCTAAACAACTTTGGAAACCAAAAGTAGCAGCAATTCCAAATTTAAAGGACATGTGTTTGAAAGAAGTGTCATACATTGATGCTTCTGGACTGCCCAGGACCGCTATGGCCTGGGTACCGATATCTAACTAATGTCCTTTTTCATGCAGGGACAGCCAAGGAGGATTATCAATAACCACTGGTGTGTTGGTAGTGGTTGTTCCAAGCATATGTTAGGTGACATTTCTCTGTTACATACTTCAACATATTTTAACACAGGGTATGTTTCCTTCAAAGGAGATAAGTGAGGTAAGGTCAAAACAGCAGGTATTTTTAAATTTGATGCACAAATTTTAAAAGTGATTGATTGGTAGTTATTTGAGAATGGTTATAGAAAAGAACAAAAAGATTTTTCTTATTTTTAGGTAAATTTTATACATAAATTTGTCTTTTCCCTTTATTTATGCACAAAATTTAGGGGGGGAAGGGAGATATTTAAGGAAAATACAAAAATAGTGTTTTCTTTTATTAATGTACAAAATTTAGGGGGAGATAGGAGAGAAAAATGAGAAAAACGCAAAAACCTGTGAAAAAGAGAAAACTACAAAAAGAGTTTTTGTTGTATCACTTGTGAAAAAGGCTGACACACGTAAGACCAGTATTGAAATGGTTAGGCTCTAGGGTGATGTGTCGGTAGGCTTGTTCCTGATGACTGGAAAATTGGCTGATCTAGTGACACACTTAAAGATAACATATGGCCTCAGTAAGAAACGTCACTTGGAATTGGTACATTTTTTATTTGAATGCTTGTATGACGTCCCGATACACACTGTGTTCCAGGTCTGAAATCTTTTCCTGAAAAACTCGTGTATCTCCTTTGTTTTGTGTAAGCAAAGACCTGGGGATGCTAGGCAATGTCAGCTTCTACTACATCCAGATATATGTTGACCTAGCTGTACATTGTCGTGCTGTAGATCAAAAACGCCAAAAGAGGCCAATGAGCCCAAAAAGATGCCAATGTGCACAACAAAAGAGGCCCTCTAGAGCCTAAAACACCAAAACCTATATCATTTGAGAAATCAAATTGATTTGTATATTATACCACTCTATTTCTTAATGATCTATTCTTTTCTCTTCTCAACCAAGTCCCAGTTAAGGTTTCAGATGTCTAGAACAGACACCGTGAAAATATGTGGTAGGGAAACTGCTTGCATGATAAAGTGTACCACATATAATTCTAGGATTTGATTGTGACTTGCTTGAGTGTCCATAATTAATACACCAAAACATGATAAATTAATCACGATCAGTCAAATAAGAAGGTCTAAGGCAATAAGTTTAAGTGGACAAATATACTGGCAATTTCCCGAACCGACTAGAGTAGATCCGTGTTGATAAGTGTCCCTAAGTCTAAATCACAGTGATTTAATCCCCTGAAAAAAAAATAGTTATTTTTATTTCAATTTCTTTTCATTTATTTTGATTTTTATTGTTTTGGTTTTGAGTTTCATTTTAGTTTAGTTTTATAAAATCAACCATTCTTGTATATTTGACCTATCATTCACAGTGAAAGAAATCCGAATTTTTGAAATTTTTGTGTGAGAGTACTCGGAAGTACTAGGTATTCATGCGTATACTGGATCCTCTGTTATATTTAAATGCTTGCTTATAAAATTATGAGAATGTGCAGAATTTTTAAATCAAGAAACAGGGGTTGATGAAGAATGAAATATTTTTAGTTGCTGACAAGAATGAAGCACTGTGATGAGAAGATGTACCTGAGTCAAAAGATCTTGATAGGATTTCATCATTTGACAATGAAAGTACACGTGAAGAAGTACTTGTGAAGTAGCTTGAAAGAAGATTGAAAAAGAATAGAGTTATGAGAATCCTCCTCTCATATCTTCTTTTAGCAAATGATCTAGCGAATGCTGATGATGATTCAAGTGTGGATCTTACTCTCAGAGAAGAAGAACAAGCCCGAGTTTGAGAGTGCAGAAAAGAAGACTTTCAACAAAAACAAGACCAACACCCCAACAACAATCTAGGGGGAGATCACGATGCTACATTCAATTATGAAGATCATCTGATAGCATCAGTCTAGGGGGAGATTGTTGGGTCTATAATTGTGAGACTAACGCTATCAAATACATATTCGTGATCTATATTTGTGTTTTACTATTTGGAACCGAGAACACTAAGGTTCTCGGTTAGTTTTAGGTGTTTGGGTCGAGAAATAGTTAGTTCTCAGTTGGGCTTGGGCTAGGCCATGTGGGCCAAACCTATCATAGGACCTATATAATGTTTTATTCTTGTCATTTGTTAGGTTAGCGGTTTTGGTTCATAAAGAATTCTCTTTGTATCAGACGGTTCCATTGAAACCGTATGCAATAGAGAAAGCATAATCTTTGCTTCATCTTTATTCTTGAATCATCACAATCATTGTTTCCGCCTTTGATTGTGATTACTTGATATCGGGTATTTGTTCGGGACTTACATCAGCATTTCGTGGCCTGCTGTGGCATCCACCATTGAAGCTATATGTGGTAATGGGAATGGGTCCTTAGAACAGGCTTTATTGAGGTCTGTATAGTCTACACACACTCTCCATTTCCCATTTTTCTTTTGAACCACCACCACATTGGCAAGCCATCTTGGGAATTTACTTCCTTTATCATCTTAGATTTAAGCAGCCTATCCACTTCTTCCTGAATGATGATATTTCATTCTGGAGCAAAATTTCTTCGTTTCTGCTAGATGGGTTTGAAGCTCTTATCAATCCCAAGCTTATGGGTAATGACATCCTTAGAGATGCCAATCATATCTTCATGCTTCCATGCAAAGGTAGACATCCTGCATTTAAGAAATGAAATTAGTGATTGTTCAATGTCATGAGGAATAGTCTTACCAATTAGGATAGTGATATCCTTGTTGTTGTCATCAAGGCAAACAACCTTTACATCCTGCTCAAGATGTGCCTTGACATCTTGAGGATGGCACTGTGCATCCTTCTGTATTTGCTACGCTTGTCGTGATGAAGCCTTCGTCGATGTTGTATAACAATCCTTGGCTTCTTGTTGATCACTGTTGACTTTGACAACTCCCCAAGGTGTAGGTAACTTTATAAACTGATGATATGTTGAAGGAACTGCCTTCATGTCATGTATCTAGGGTCTCCCAAGGATGACATTATAACAGGATAAGGAATCTATCACACAGAATCTTTGGATAGAATTCACTCCTTCTACATATACTGGTAGCTTGATGTCTCCTACTGTACTCTTAGTTTCTCCACTGAAGCCCACTAAGACTGAAGATCTGGAAACTATTTCAGATTTTGGGATATTCATTCTTTTCAAAGCTTCTAGTTGGATTATGTTTATTGAGCTTCCACCATCTACAAGGATCTTACGAACAAAGTGATTAGCAATATATAAAGTTATAACTAAACCATCATGATGAGGGTCAAGGATATTTTCTCTATCTTCTTCCTCAAAGCTGATCACTTTAGAGGTCGTTAGGATAGTAGTTCTTGTGGGTCTCTCCTTTTTCTAATTTAGTTTCTCTTGCATACCTTTTAGCAGCTGAATATGAGGTTCCACAAATGTCTGAGCCTCATGAAATAAAGTTAATTATACCAGCATCCTTAGGTTGGGATGATGCTCTTTCTAGGATGGTGGTGCCATCCTGAACCCTTGATTTCTTCTTGCCTAGAAGATCCTTAATGTGACCCTTACTAAGAAGATATGCAATCTCTTTCCTTAGGGCAATAAAATCTTCAGTGATGTGACCAAAATCTTCGTGGAAGGCACACCACTTCGATTTGTCTTTCCAAGCTGCCTTGTTATCTTTCTTAGGCCACCTTGCTTTATCCCCGAGGTCCTTCATGGCATACATTAATCCTGTAACATCCACAGAAAAACAGTAATCTGATAATTTAGGACATTCATCCTCATCGTCATCCTCTACCACATTGACCTTTTTATTGTCAAGCCTAGCATATGGTTTATGCCTGTTCGGCTCGTATGTGGGAGTGGATTTTTTATTAGGATGGTTATATCTTGAGGATGATTCTATCCTTTCTTGGATTTTCTTGTCATCCTCAAGTCGGATGAACCTTAGAGCCCTATTTCTGACTTCATCCAAATTTCTACAAGGATTCATCACCAATTCTTGGTAAAATGGTGAATCTCTTTGCAGCCCCATCTTGAATACTTGTACTACCGTCGTGACATCCAAGTTTGGGATGTCGAGTGCTTCTTTTACAAACTTCGTAATGTATTCTCTTAGTGATTCCACCTGTGGTTGAGTTACCTTATATAGGTTACTTGTCAAACATTCGAATGTTCGACTGCTAGAAAACTGATTATTAAACATATTAATCAAGTGTGCAAAAGAAATAATTGAGTATGGAGGAACACTTAGGAGCCATTTCAAGGCTGGACCAGTGAGATTTGAGCCAAATCCCTTGTATAGATATGCTTCCTTGAGGTTGGCAGGAATTGGATTCATCTCCATTCTTTCTCAATATTAAGCTACATGCTCCTCAGGATCTATAGATCAATCATATAGCTTGTTGGATCAGTATGCTCTTTTATGTAAACTTGCTAGTGAACACTTATGTGTTTAGCAAGTTCTTATCAGATTAGCACAGTGGAATAAGTAAAGTTACACTATCAACAGGAGTTATTACTCCCCATGGATGTTTGATAACTAAAGACATGTTTAATGAGAATCTAAGTATTGAATGAGAATGACAATAAATACTTAAACAGATTCTCAGTAAATGAAATGGAAATAACTATGATAAGCTTTGAAGGATTTCAGTTTCAATTAAAATCAATGTTTAAAATAGTGGGATGAACCCATCTATTTATAGACTTACAAATACATGAATCTAGTTCAAAACTTAACACAGAAGCAAGACTACAATAGGCTGTAGTCTTGGAACTTGTACAAAACGATAAAGTATTAATAAACTAATAAACTACTGAAACATAAGGCGGTGGAAAGATTCTGGTACAAGTGCTGATGAATGACAAACTACTGATGAGTAGTTTGTCTTCAGTAGTTCATCAGTGAACTTGTCTGGTTAGACTTTAGAACTTCTGATCTTTCTTCTTCAGTACTTGTTGAATTCTTCTTCAGTACTTTGGTCTTCTTTCTTCAGTAGTGCTATACTTAGAATATTTTTGCAGAAGAATGAATTAGACTAAGGTTTGCAAAAATGGTTTTAGTCAATCCTTTCTGTCCTAACAATCTCCCCCTGGATTGATGAAGCCAAAACTTTTCTAATCCTTTATTGTTATTTTCTTCTGTCATTCACTATCTTCCATATCTCCTTGAACATGGAATTCTTTAGTTGATTCAGTTGTTCATCAGTGAGAGATCCCTTTGTTTGATATATATTATGTCCGATGTAATTAAAAGTCGAGGTCAACGTAACCCGACCCGGTACGATCCGAAGAATTACACGTTGGTACACGAATCAGATAAGTTCACGCGTTGGTGGATTATTATTTATGAAATAATAATTGTTTTAGTCTTGAGGGACTTAATATTAATAAGATTAATATTAAGGAGTATTAAGATATTTAGCAAGGGGGTTTATGTGATACCCGCATTTTCAGGTTAGCACTTTTTACTGAACTCTAGTTAACTTGCATATTCATAGTGATCAAATACTTAACTAGGATTAGTTAAGTAGGCTTAACATATGTTAGATGCTATTAACATATGTTTTAAGTAGGAAAAACCTTGTTTTGTCACACACACGAGTCCTGCATCCCGAACGTTGGTGGTTTATCTGGCAAACATAATAATAAGCACAATGGAATTACGATGAACGTATTGTTACATGTTTGTGTGGAGTACGTGCTTATGAGAATTATTGCTTGACTGAAATTTAATATGTAAACCATGCAAGTTACGTGCACCTTATGATTGATATGTTATGAAATAATAAAAACAATAGTTTTTATGCAATTTAGGGTGAGTAATATCATCGTGCCCGGTATTGGACTAGGACATGACTAGCGGGTCCGGTTAATGGACTAGAAGGGGCCCTAATACCCAATTGCTTGGGCAACTAGCCAAGCCCTCTTATAATTAGGAGACAAAAAAAAAAAAAAAAAAAAAAAAAAAAAAAAAAAAAAAAAACCCTAACCCCACCCCTTTATGTGCCGTGAACCCAACACCCACCCCCATCCTCTTGATTTTCAACAAACATCAGTCCTATTCATTCCTTCAAGCTAGTTGTGGTGCAATCTCTAGGCTTTGAGGGCTCTTGCTTTGAAAGGTATAATCTTTACATGCTTTATGATGATTAATAATGTTGAAAAGTTAAAAAAAAATCATAGGGCATGCATATATATATAATCGCATAACATGAGTTAGTGAGAGTTCTTGGATGTTCATTGTGTTTTGATGATGATAAGTGTTGCTAGTAATCATGATTAAGGTTTTTGAATAATAATATAGGTGTTTAATCAGAATAATATGAGTTATGCATGTATTAGAGATTTTTATGCATGATTAGGGATTTTGAATAACTTGGGGAGCAAGTTTCAGTTTCTGGCAGATTCAGTAGGGTGCTTTGTACGAGCTGTATCTTGATGTTAAATTAAGTGTTTTGATGGTTTCTTTGCATGAATGGATTGTACATAGTCTTAGCTTTTTAAAATGGGGAAAATCATCTGATTTGGAGGTCGTTTGATATGTTTTTGTAATTTTATTTGTTTAAAGGTCATATCTGATTTTCGGAGTTAAAAATTGGGTCAAATTTAAACGGGTATAACTCGAGTTTTATAACGAATTAGGTTATGAAATTTTTACAGAAGATTAAAATTGGAATAACGTGAGTTTTCCAAGTGGATTCACCTCGTTTGGGTGAATACACAATTATTGGGAATTTTTCTACTAAACTGACCTGTTGTTGAAATTTCTGGACATAGCTGTGTTGTACGAATTTTAATAATTTTTTTGTTTGGTTTTAGGACAAAACAAAAATTTGGCTTATTAAATGAATCCTAAAGAATATTCAGTAAAAATTTGGGAGTCCAATTCATTGATTAAGTATTTTAAATAAATTAGTTTTCGTGGCGCATAATCTGTCCTAAAAACGCAGATTGTGTATTATGTGTTTATGTGACTATTTGGAGTCTTATATGACACGAATTTGATATGAACTTATATGAGTACTTATAGGGGATGTGAATAAGGTATAAAACTGATAATAACCATTATGATCACCAACGGGATACGTAGGACTTACTTGTGCATGTTGAGTCACTAGGCGTCACTACACGATTGGAACTTTAGAAGTTTTGGACAATCAAGTTGCATGATGTGTTGGTATGTACGTATACTCACCTAGTGACACTTGTAATAGGGAGTCGGTAGCTCGTTATGTTTTGAGGGTGAGACAACTTTGGTAAACGTTTTCTAGTCCGGGTTGGGACTACTCAGGTTGACTCCTTGTGTGGGTCGGGTTTTTGATCAGTTTAAAACTTATTGGTCCTTTGTGAACTAAACACTCTATCATTTGGAAAGTCCTTGCATATCATTGGGTTAATCGCTGGAGGCGAACAGGGTATTAGTTGATAGCACTATTAGGTTGTGAAGCAACCTCATGCCTGAGGTGCTTGAGGCACGGGCATGAACTTCTGACCACATTTGACATTCGCTTCCGCTATATTAAATTTGGTTTGGTTGAAACGATAAACTTGGTTTTACAATAACGAACTAAATGGTTTGGGCATTTAGAGTCGTTCACGTGACTTATGCCTATGGGTTCCTGGTTTGTCATGCACCTCACGGTATAAATCCCGCAGTGGAAATTTGAGGGTGTGACAGATTGGTATCAGAGCCATTGGTTATAGTGAACTAGGATTTGCATCTAGTCTATAATCATCATAGCATAAGTATTAGTACACTCATTATCCTAAGCACACCATCTATTATTTCTTGGATACGAATACTGATCTAACGTATTGCAGGAAAACATGACTAACCCTGTTCATCGTGACCACTCTTCCATTCGTCCTCTTGGGAGTTCGCAAAATCATCTTTGAACCCGTATGAACAACCAGCTCAGGAAGGGAATCCAAATGAGAATACGAATCGCTGGATGTGGTTCACAGACATGCTGCACTCGTGGGTTATGGGATACGGAGTGCCAGCTCAGGTCCCTCCCATTATCGACACATTGGAGAGGTCTTTGGCAGGGATGGTTAGGCACGTGCATTCAGAGCTAGAGAATGACTTTAATGCTGTAAGGCAATTGCATACTTGGAGGCAGAATGCCGATGGGACTATCAAACGCATGGAAAGAGAAATCGACCACTTGTTTGCTGAATTGGAAAGGCTTAATAAGGAAGCTGCAGAGGATAGACATGAGAGGTCGATTGCCACTCAGGAAACAACACTCTTAAGGGAGGAGTTAACCTTGGTCCGTAACAAGCTTGAGGAAGTTCTAGCTCAAAATGGTATAGAACCAGAGGAGGATCCAGAGGAGGATCCAGAAGAGAATCCCTAGGAAGAGCCTGTGGAAGGAGAATTTGATGCTTTCAGGGCAGCATTGGATGCGGCACTTGAGGAAGAGCTTGAGCCTGAGGAGGAGGAGCCACTGAAGATAGAGATCGAGGATGAGGGCTCATGTATCTCCATGGATCGCGAGGACGACTGATTTTTTTATTTTTATTCTACTTGTTATCTTAGTATTCCATCTACATTCTTATTACGACTTCTGTTTTTATCGTTGTGAGACTTGAGGATTGTTTATCTTGTGATTGGATTCTTATTTACTACTATTAACTGATTTCTTTATTCTATTCTCGCGCATGTTATTCTAGTTTACTTGTACTATGTGAACGATTGTATGTGGGACATATTATTGTTTTCTCATGAGTATAGTGTAAATGTAGAATTACTATGGCGGGAAGAGGACACGGGAGAGGCAACATCAACATGACTCAAGCGGAGTTTAATGCACTTATAACGACAGGATGGTGGAAGCCCTCGCAGCTTTTCAAGCTGGAAACTCTGTCTCGCTCTAAACTTTCCCCTAGACTCCAACGTTATGCTCTTTTACTCATTCGTGGTTTCTTCGCTTTCATACTCAGGTCAACCTGGACATCACCCTCCAGCCTGCACCAACAAGTCCTTCATGGACTGCAAGCCTCAGAACTTTGGAGGATCTGAAGGGGCTGTAGGGCTACTGTGGTGGTTCGAAAAACTGGAATCTTGCTTCGCCATGTGTAACTGTCCACCAGCTGATAGGGTGAAGTATGCCACTGCTACTCTCGAAAATTTGGCATTATCCTGGTGGAACTCTCAAGTGCAGATGCTAGGTGTGGAAGTGGCTAACGCAACACCTTGGGCGGATTTCAAGGAACTGATGAAGGAGGAGTACTGTCCTCGAGATGAGATCCAAAAGTTAGAGACTGAGTATCTCAATCTGAAGATGGTGGGATCGGAGATTGAGAAATATACCACCAGATCGCATGAACTGGCGGCAATGTGCCCAAATTACTCCAATCCGCCCTACAAGAGGATCGAGTTATACATCAAGGGCTTGGTGCCCCAAATCAAGAGCATGGTTACTACTGCTAACCTCAACACCATCCAGCAGGTTATTCGTATAGCTCACCAGCTTACTGACCAGAAGGTGGTAGAGGGATTGTTACCTCCTCGTGGTGCTTCATCTTCTGGTACCAATGATAACAAGAGGAAGTGGGAGAATGCATCTGGCAAACCCCCAGGGAATGGCAGTCAGCAGCAGCAGTAGAATAAGAGGCATGACAACCATGGCAGTGGTAACAACCGCAACAACTCTCAGGGAGGTTATGAGGGGAACCAGCCTAAGTGCAACATGTGCAATAGGCATCACACTAGGGCGTGTGGCAATGTTAAGTGTGATTGATGTGGCAAGATGGGTCATAAGCAGAGGGATTGCAGGGTGTATATCCCGGGAAATCCGCCAGCTGCACAACAGGGGCAACAGCAGAGTGGTGGTAAAGATTGTTACCAGTGTGGGAGTGAGAATCATTTCAAGAGGAACTGTCCACAACTGAATGGTAATGGGAATGGTAATGGTAATGGTAACAACAGGGGTAATAACAACAACGGTGGTGGTAACAGGGTAGGAAACAACAACACCACTAACGCTGGGAACAACAGCAACAACGGGAACAACAATAATGGGGCTCGCCGGAGAGCATTCGTGATTGGCTCTGGGGAGGCTAGGACTGATAATAACGTCGTGACGGGTACATGCTCCTTGAACGACACTCTTGCTTCTATTTTATATGATACTGGTGCGGACTATAGTTTTGTTTCATCAAAACTTAGTAAACAATTAGGGATGGTTCCTACGCTTCTTGATACCCCATACTCTATTGAATTGGCTGATGGGAAGCCTGTCGAGGTGACCCATATACATCGTGACTGTAAGCTCGAGTCGAATGGGCAATTGTTTGCCATCAACCTCTTACCTATCACCTTAGGTAGCTTTGACCTCGTGGTTGGCATGGACTGGTTGTCCAAGCAGCATGCTGAAATTCTCTGTTAGGAGAAGATTGTTCGTATACCCCTCCCAAGTGGAGAACATTTATCTATACAGGGTGATCGAGGTGGTGCCATGGTGGGCATCATCTCCTATTTGAAGGCCCAGAAGTGTATTCGTAAGGGCTGTCCAGCCATTTTGGCTAACATATCTGACACTCGAGCTGAAACTGAAACCAAGATTGAGGACATCCCAGTGGTCCGAGATTTCCCAGATGTCTTCCCAGAGGAATTACCTGGACTTCCACCCGTTCGTCAAGTGGAGTTCCAGATTGATCTTACGCCTGGAGCAGCACCAGTTGCACGCGCACCATACCGCCTAGCACCAGGCGAACTTCAAGAACTATCTACCCAACTCCAAGAGCTATTGGATAGGGGTTTCATTAGACCTAGTTCTTCGCCGTGGGGAGCTCCAGTTCTGTTTGTTAAGAAGAAAAGACGGGAGCTTTCGCATGTGCATTGATTATCGGGAGTTGAACAAGGTGACGGTTAAGAACCGTTACCCTTTGCCTCGTATTGATGATTTGTTCAACCAACTGCAAGGGTCGAGTTTCTACTCTAAGATTGACTTGAGGTCAGGATATCATCAGCTGAGAGTCCGAGAGGAGGATGTGGCAAAGACAGCCTTTCGAACTCGTTATGGACATTATGAGTTTTTAGTGATGCCATTTAGGCTAACTAATGCACCGGCTGTGTTCATGGATCTAATAAACCGTGTGTGCAAGCCCTATTTGGACAAATTCGTCATAGTGTTCATAGATGACATATTGATTTATTCTAAGAGCAGGGAAGAGCACGAGCAACACCTGCAGGTAATCTTGGAACTATTGAGAAATGAGCAGTTGTATGCAAAATTCTCTAGATGTGACTTTTGGATTCGAGAAGTCCAATTTCTTGGACATGTGGTTAACGAGGCAGGAATACATGTTGACCCCGCCAAGATTGACGCTATTAAAAAGTGGGAGGCTCCTAAGACCCTTACTGAGGTGCGCCAGTTTCTTGGTCTCGCGATATACTATTGCAGATTCATTGAGGGATTCTCTAAGATCGCTCAACCACTCACCGCCCTGACACAGAAAGGTATTACCTATAAGTGGGGAGATGCCCAAGAATCTGCCTTTCAACTATTAAAGTCGAAACTTTGCAGTGCACCTATACTATCATTACGTGAGGGTACAGAGGACTTCGTAGTGTATTGTGATGCGTCTATCCAAGGCCTGGGGTGTGTGATGATGCAATGTGATAAGGTGATCGCGTATGCATCGCGGCAATTGAAGGTTCATGAGAAGAATTACCCCACTCATGACTTGGAACTGGGAGCGGTGGTCTTCGCTCTCAAAATTTGGAGGCACTACCTCTATGGGACAAAGTGCACAATTTTCACTGATCATAAGAGCCTTCAACATATATTTAATCAGAAGGTGCTAAACATACGACAATGTCGATGGGTCGAACTTTTGAATGATTACGACTGTGCCATCAAGTAACATCCAGGGAAAGCTAATGTAGTAGCTGATGCCCTCAGTCGAAAGGAAACGAAACCTAAACGGGTGCGAGCCTTACAACTTACCATTCATTATAATCTTCCTGATAAGATACGTGAAGCCCAGAGCGAGGCCTTGAAAAGAGAAAACATCGGGCTTGAAACATTACATGGTGCTGATAAGCACTTCGAACTAAAGACGGATGGTCTTCAGTACTTTATGGATCGAGTCTGGATACCACGTTTTGGGGATCTCAGACAACTGGTGCTTGATGAAGCACACACCTCTTGATATTCGGTACATCCTGGTTCGGACAAGATGTACCAAGATCTTAAGACTCTTTACTGGTGGCCAAACATGAAAGCTGAAATAGCCACTTATGTTAGTAAGTGCTTGACTTGTGCGAAGGTTAAGATTGAATATCAGAAACCTTCAGGCCTACCCGAACAACCAGAAATCCCTATGTGGAAATGGGATGGGATTTCTATGGATTTTATTACAAAGCTTCCTAGGACGCCAACGGGCCATAACATGATTTGGGTTATCGTGGATCGTTTAACCAAATCGGCCCACTTTCTGGAAATAAACGAAACGGACTTGCTGGAGAAACTAGCAAATCTCTACATCAAGGAGATAGTCTCTAGGCATGGGGTGCCTACTTCTATTATATCTGATCGTGATGGGCGATTAACTTCTCGTTTCTGGACTACTCTCCAAGACGCTTTGGGAACTCGCCTAGATATGAGCACAGCCTATCACCCACAGACGGATGGACAGAGTGAACGTACCATCCAAACATTGGAGGATCTGCTACGAGCGTGCGTGGTGGATTTTGGCAACAGTTGGGATAAGCACTTGCCCTTGATTGAATTCTCTTATAACAACTGCTACCACACTTCAATACAGTGTGCGCCTTTTGAGGCACTTTATGGGCGCAAGTGTAGGTCTCCCATCTGCTGGACTGAGGTTGGGGATAGCCAGCTAACAGGTCCCAAACTCTTGCACGGAACTTCTGTGAAGATAGTGCAAATCAGAAACCGGATGGCTGCTGCTTGGGATCGACAGAAAAGTTACGCTGATAAACGTAGGAAACCTTTGGAGTTCCAGGTTGGGGACAAGGTCTTGTTAAAGGTGTCACCTTGGAAAGGGGTGATACGTTTTGGGAAGCGGGGAAAATTGAACCCACGATACGTTGGACCATTCGAGATTGTCAAAAGGATTGGTCCGGTAGCTTACCAGCTAAACCTGCCTGATGAACTCAGTGGAGTGCACAATGTATTCCACATTTCAAACCTAAAGAAATGCCTATCGGATACGACACTGGTTGTGCTACTGGGGGAGATCCAGGTGGACGACCAGCTACGGTTCGTGGAAGAACCAGTGGAGATTCTTTAGCAGGGCGTCAAGAAAGTCAGACAAAGCACTATACCTATTGTTAAGGTATGGTGGAATTCCCGTCTAGGACAGGAATACACGTGGGAGCGCAGAGATCAGATGCGGCTCAAATATCCACACCTTTTTACTGAACCTGAACCAGTGCATAGATCGAATGCCGAACATAAAGCAGCTCGCTCAAAGTGAATTTCGGGGCGAAATTCCTTTCAACTTGGGGATGATGTGGCATCCGGGAACCAAACACACATTTTTCTAGCTGGCTTTATTGTGTACTTGCTGAATTTCGGGACGAAATTCTTTTCAACTTGGGGATGATGTGATACCCCACATTTTCAGGTTAACACTTTTTACTGAACTCTATTTAACTTGCATATTCATAGTGATCAAATACTTAACTAGGATTAGTTAAGTAGGCTTAACATATGTTAGATGCTATTAACATATGTTATAAGTAGGAAAAACCTTGTTTTATCACACACACGAGTCCTGCATCCCGAACGTTGGTTATTTATCTGGCAAACATAATAATAAGCATAATGGAATTATGATGAACGTAGTGTTACATGGTTGTGTGGAGTACGTGCTTATGAGAATTATTGCTAGACTGAAAATTAATATGTAAACCATGCAAGTTACGTGCACCTTATGATTGATATGTTATGAAATAATAAAAACAATAGTTTTTATGCCATTTAGGGTGATTAATATCATCGGGCCCGGTATTGGACTAGAACATAACTAACGGGTCCGGTTAATGGACTAGAAGGGGCCCTAATACCCAATTGCTTGGGCAACAAGCCAAGCCCTCTTATAATTAGGAGACAAAAAATAAATAAAAACCCTAACCCCACCCCTTTATGCGTCGTGAACCCAACCCCCACCCCCATCCTCTTGATTTTCAACAAACATCAATCCTATTCATTCCTTCAAGCTAGTTGTGGTGCAATCTCTAGGCTTTGAGGGCTCTTGCTTTGAAAGGTATAATCTTTACATGCTTTATGATGATTAATAATGTTGAAAAGTTAAAAAAAATCATAGGGCATGTATATATATATAATCGCATAACATGAGTTAGTGAGAGTTCTTGGATGTTCATTGTGTTTTGATGATGATAAGTGTTGCTAGTAATCATGATTAAGGTTTTTTAATAATAATATAGGTGTTTAATCAGAATAATATGAGTTATGCATGTATTAGATATTTTGATGCATGATTAGGGTTTGTGAATAACTTGGGGAGCAAGTTTCAGTTTCTGGCAGATTCAGTAGGGTGATTTGTAGGGGTTGTATCTTGATGTTAAATTAACTGTTTTGATGGTTTATTTGCATGAATGGATTGTACATAGTCTTAGATTTTTAAAATGGGGAAAATCATCTGATTTGGTGGTCGTTTGATATGTTTTTGGAATTTTATTTCTTTAAAGGTCATATCTGATTTTCGGAGTTAAAAATTGGGTCAACTTTAAACGGGTATAACTCGAGTTTTATAACGAATTAGGTTATGAAATTTTTACAGAATATTAAAATTGGAATAACTTGAGTTTTCCAAGTGGATTCACCTCGTTTGGGTGAATACACAATTTTTGGGAATTTTTCTACTAAACTGACCTGTTGTATTTTGTTGTAGGACAAAACAAAAATATGGGTTATTAAATGAATCCTAAAGAATATTCAGTAAACATTTGGGACTCCAATTCATTGATTAAGTATTTTAAATAAATTAGTTTTCGTGGCGCATAATCTGTCCTAAAAACGCAGATTGTGTATTATGTGTTTATGTGACTATTTGGAGTCTTATATGACACGAATTTGATATGAACTTATATGAGTACTTATAGGGGATGTGAATAAGGTATAAAACTAATAATAACCATTATGATCACCAACAGGATACGTAGGACTTACTTGTGCATGTTGAGTCACTAGGCGTCACTACACGATTGGAACTTTAGAAGTTTTGGACAATCAAGTTGCATGATGTGTTGGTATGTACGTATACTCACCTAGTGACACTTGTAATAGGGAGTCGGTAGCTCGTTACGGTTTGAGGGATTTGGATCATTCACGTGCAACCTAAGGTGAGTTTCACTACTCTTTTTCTCAAAAGCATGCGTCTCAGGGTGAGACAACTTTGGTAAACGTTTTCTAGTCCGGGTTGGGACTACTCAGGTTGACTCCTTGTGTGGGTTGGGTTTTTGATCAGTTTAAAACTTATTGGTCCTTTGTGAACTAAACACTCTATCATTTGGAAAGTCCTTGCATATTATTGGGTTAATCGCTGGAGGCGAACGGGGTATTAGTTGATAGCACTATTAGGTTGTGAAGCAACCTCATGCCTGAGGTGCTTGAGGCACGGGCATGAACTTCTGACCACATTTGAGAACTGGTGTTGATAGACACCAGATATTTAGGCAAATTATTATGTTACTGAAGGTGTCCCAATAATTCTATTTAGTTGCAATGAGTGGGTTAGCTACCCCTGACACGCTTAAACTGATAACTCTTGAACATTTTGGTCTGGAGGACCTACGTTTTTAGTTGGTTATGTGGTTTTGGAAACCAGCGCATTTATATACTCATTTGCTTTACTGTGTGAACTCACCAGCTTTATGTTGATACACGTTAGCATGCTTTTGCAGGTAACTAGGTATGGAGCACGACTAGGACATGCATCATACTATATCCAGGGTTTACAAACATTTAAACTATTTTAACGTTTAACTGATTTCTTTTGGTTTTTGGGCGCGGTGTTTTGCGCAGACTTTACTTAACTGTTTTATTTATTCGCTTCCGCTATGCTAAATATGATTGGTTAAAAACTTTTCAAATTGGTTTTCAATAACGAACTAAATGGTTTGGGCATTTAGAGTTGTTCACGTGACTTATGGCTATGGGATCCTAGTTTGTCATGCACCTCGCGATATAAATCCCGCAGTGGAAATTTGAGGGTGTGACAGTTTATTGCAAGTTGTTGTCTTATAAAAGGAGGGTTAAGGAGTAAACCCTAATCACACCTTTTATCAAAACAAAACACCTCTTGCCTCCTTCCCAAGGATTTGCGGCCGCCCCCCACCCCCCAAGAAAGAGGGCGCCGCCGCCTCTTCTTTTTGGTCCGGCCATCAACCACCACAAACCACCACCTTCATCTTGCAAGTGTTGCTTCCCGGTCGGTTCGTGCACGGTGTGAACTTCCTACTAGCGAGGATTCGTTGTAACCCGCGTGTTACAATTTTGGTGTAGTCGTCAAAGGTTGATTACTAAACCCCCTATGGTTGTTTATTATTTATTTGTTTATACGCGTTTAACTGAGATCATGTTTGGGAATATTTTATTAATCGGTTTAATAAAATTAATCACATATTTATATATATAAATCGGCCAACATTATATATTGTATATAATCGATTTTTTTTAATAAATAATAACCGCTTCCGCTGTGTATATGATACCATGACTCCCAACAGTGGTATCAGAGCCACGGTTACGCGCGTATAGATAGTAAAGTTATAATTTTGATCTATGTTTTATTTGTCAAAAATTGTTTATTTTGACAAAAGATCAAAAGCTTTTAGTTGTTCATGGATTGTGATTTGAATCGAGTCCTAGGTATTTGACCCATGTCATGGTTGTGTTTGTGATGGTTTTATTTCTTTATTGTTTTGTATTTTTTATTACGGATATTGGATGCAGTGTAATAGATAGGATTAGAATAGATTTGATTTTATTGTATTTTCAAATTTATTGTTGTAATCCTACAAGTACAAGATCAAGACGAAGATATAAAGGATGAACAGGTTCCATGAAGATAGAGATCTCGGGTCAAGTGGGAGCTATATCAAAATAGTTTTGAAACCCTTTTGACTAGTTCATTTCGTTTCTGGCTAAAACGAGACGGGCGACCTATTAGGGGATCGATTCGTTTAATTTTATTGTTATGTTTTGTGGTTGTGGTTTATTTATTGTAAATAATTTAGATAACCCAAAATAAATAAAATTTTCACAATCATGGAAACGGTTTTATTAAAACAAGTTTTATAAAACCAAAAAGCAAATTTAATAAAAGGAGTTTTATTAATATTAAAACAAATGCATTCGCGATAATACGACCAACGTAGTTTAAATAGGGCATTTAAAACTATACTGTGTCGAGTGTTGAAAGGAGTTTCAATTATCACGAATAATATAAAATTGGATTTTATAAACTGTTGTGTGACTCGCATCTTGCTAACGAGTCATTCACTATATATTTATGGTAAATATTAAAATTAAATCCCAATTTTAAATTGATGTTTCATGCCAACCTTAACGAGTTAACACTCCATTCTATATAGAACCCAAATGTTAGTGCTGACCCTGCATCTGGGCGTTGATCATGAGTGAAGGTAATCATCGCGGTTCCTGTGTAACATAGGCCGGTGTTACAGTTAACAGTAAAGGACCAAACATCGCTTGTTTGACAAGTGGGCATAGTTGGGGTTAAACATACATCGCTTTTAGTGATAACCCCAAAAAGGAGAGTTGTGTAGTGGACACAATTAACAATCATTGTTTACCTACCTAATCATGCCAGTGGACAGTGCTAAGCCAGTTCATTGTGTATTGATGAATCGGGATCTCATCCTAATTAATTTTGCTTTTTGGGTCATAAAATAATTAGGATACTTAAAACATGAAATACTAATACATTAATTTTGAACTTTGTAGATGTCAACTGTAAACAATTCCACCTCCCATTTTTCTCTCAAGTCCATCTTAGAGAAGGACAAACTGAACCACTCCAACATCATGAACTGGCACCGCAACTTGAAAATTTTCTCAAAGCGGAGAACAACTTGTATGCTCTTGAAGAGCCAGTCCCTGATGAACCCGTAAATACAAAAAGTGAACTTTATAAAACCTGGGCTAAGCATTTTGATGACTCTTTGAAAGTCTCATGTCTGATGCTGGCATCCATGATCCCTGAACTTCAAAGGACCATGGAGAACGAGGATGCATACGACATGAATCAGCATCTGGTGGAAATGTTCCAACAAAATGCTCGCCATGAGAGGTTTGATGTGATGCGATCACTTATAACCACTCGTATGCAAGAGGGTGCACCAGTTAGCACTCATGTGTTAAAAATGAAGGCATATCTTGATCACTTGGCTTGTCTAGAATCCCCCTTGAGCGATGATTTAGCTGGGGATATCATCCTAAACTCATTGCCTAAGTCATATGACCAGTTCATTATGAACTATAATATGAATGGGATGGAGAAGACACTTGCAAAACTACATCAGATGCTTAAAACTGCTGAGGTAAACATACCTGGCAAAACTGCACTAGTGCTAATGATCAGGGAGGGTCAGATTAAGAAACCTAAAACCAAGAAGAGGGGCTATCAAGGCAAAGGGAAGGGAAAGGGCAAAGCTGTTGCCAACAAGAAACCTTTGAAAGATGCCAAATGTTTTCATTGTGATGAAACTGGGCACTGGAAAAGGAACTGTGCTAAGTATTTATTGTTGGATCAGTATATTGCTCTTTTAGTTGAACTTGCTAGTTGACACCTAAGTGTTTAGCAAGTTCTTGATGAGTGATAGCACAGCGGAATGTTTATAAGTTTAAAGCTACACTTATCAACAGGAGTTATTACTCCCCCTGGATTCAAGAACTAATAAATGATAAGTGTTTATTGAGAATCTAAGCATTGAATGAGAATGAAATACTTTGACAGATTCTTAGTAAACACGAAATGGAAATAACAATAATAAGTGTTGAAGGATTTCTTGTATTAAAATCAATGTCTAAAACAGAGGGATGAACCCTTCTATTTATAGACTTTACAAATACATGAACCTTGCCAAAAGCAAGTTCAGAAACAAGTTGCAACAAGTTGCAGTCTTGGAACTTGTACATAAAGCAAAAAGAAACATTAAAGTAATAAACTACTGATATACAAAGGCGGTGGAAAAGATCTTCTGTAAGTACTGATGAATGACAAACTACTGATGAGTAGTTTGTCTTCAGTAGTTCTTCAGTAGAAGTGTCTGGTTTGAACTTCAGAACTTCTGATGACTTTCTTCTTCAGTGCTTCTGAATCTCTTCTTCAGTAGTTTGATCCTTCTTCTTCAGCAGTTCTATACTTAGAATATTTTGACAGAAGTGAATTAGACTATGGTTTGCAAAAGTGGTTTCACCAATCCTTTTTGTCCTAAAAATCTCCCCCTGGATTGATGAAGCCAAAACCTTACTAATTCCTTATTGTTCTTTTCTGTCCTTCACAATTTTCCATATTCCTTTGAGCATGGACTTCTTGAGCTGGTTGAGTTGATCATTAGTAAGAGATCCTTTCTGTGGTTCCAAGTGTTGGATTGTAAGCAGGTCTTTGGTTGATAGTTTCTTCAGTTCATTCATCGACCTATATGCCCTGCTTGTTTGATCTCTTCTTGTCACAAGTACTGAGTTTCTATCAGTAAAGGACCATCTGATGATTGGTACTTTAGACTTGTCAAAGTTTGCAGTGTAGGGAACCATGGTGGTACCCTGGGTTTCTCCCGAGTGTTGAATATTTTCAACTTCAGTGACTCTCAGGTGGGATTCACTTCCCTGCTGTTGTTCCATCACATTAGGTATCTGAAATGTTGGCAAATGATGTTCAGTTACTACCTTGGTGTGCAGTTTGTCTGTGATGATCTTCTGGATTTGATATGCAAAGGTGGAAGGATCCCTGAATTGTGTGATCAGAGGCTTTTCTTCTATATCAAAATCAGAATGGACTACTGTACTACCTTCTAGTAGTACCATTCTGAAATCAGTCTTTACTTTCTCCTCTGATTTCTTTCTTTGTGTAGCTGATCTTCTTTGAACACCAGAAGTTCTAACTACTGAAGTTGAAGCTTCAGCAGTTTGAAACTTCTCTGGATTAGCAGCCCTTGCAGCCTTGTATTTTCTATATGTGTCCACCAATCTTTCTTCTTTCCATTTGGACACTGAGTCTTTTGAACCATAACCATTAGCTACCAGTTCTTCTATCATCTGAGCTCTCTTGGCCTTTGTGTCTTTACTTGTTGCAAGTTTATCTGCAATAAGTTGAGCTCTTCTTGTCATCTCTTCCACAGAGAGTCTCTTCAATGTGTGGGCTTTGATTTTGCTGTTCTTTGTAATGTAAGACATCAGTTGATGTCTTTTGTCTTCTTCAGCAATTTCATCTAGGCTAGCCTGCCTTTGGAGTTCAGCTTCATAAGCCTGAAGTTTTTCTTCATGGCTTAGATCTAAGTCATCCCTTTCTTCCAGTGTTTTCCAGATCTGATCTTCTCTGGCCTTCTTTTGGGCTGCCACTAAACTCTTCTCAAGTAATTCTGCTGATTGAGAGATTGGAGAAGGGTTTAGCACAGTCATTGTGGTAACTGTTGTAGTAGGCCTGATAGTAACAGAGGTTGGTTGAATAGGAGCAGTTGATCTGGAAGGGTCAGTAGTTTGAGTCTTGGAAGTGTTAACTTCTGATGGGTTGACAACTTTTGAAAGTTTGTCAACTACTGAAGGATTGTCTTCAGTACTTTCTGATTCTTCATCAGAACTTTGGCCATCAGAAGTTTCTTCATTGTGCCCTTGGGATTCATCAGACTTTTCAGCATCTTCTATTTCTTGAATAGAGACACCAAATTGTTGGGACAGTTTTTCTTTTCTAGCTTGATTCTTCTGATCTCTTTCAAGGATAGTCACTCTTGCCCTTATCCTGGCTTCGAATGACTCCTTTGGTTCCCTAATTTTCTCCCCCTTTTGGATTCATCAAGTTTGGAAGTTGAGGGTTGGGAGAATTGACCTGTAAGAGTAGCAATCTGTCTGCTGTTGAATTCAATCTTGTTGGACAGATCGTTCATCTTTGTCTTGATCACTCCAAATTGGTTCTTGATTGACAGCTCCAAGTCAGTTGTGTATGTTTGGAAGTGATTCTTGATGAGAGTGTTCATCATGTGGTACAGGGGACCATCTGGGCTGCATAGCTGGTTCATGTCTATGCTTGTGTGCCCAGGGAATTGGGTAGGCATTTGTAGTGAGGGGTGTGTTTTTGGTTGATCTTCTTGTTGTACCGAAGATGCCACTCTAGGGGAATCATGGATTGAGTGGGCTTTAACCTGAGATGGTGTGACTAGCTTCTTGAGCTTAGAGACACTAGGTGCAGGACCTTCACTTGTAGCCGTCAATTCAGTAGTTTGGTGTTTTGAAACATCATCCAAATCAATGGAATCATCTGAATCCCTGATTACATCCTCAATGAGGACTGTATCAGTAACATCATGAGCTGAGCCCAACTCAGTTGTCTCATGTACCTCTTGTTCTTGGTTCAGAGGATTTCCTACCTCAGGCATTTAGCCTTCATCAGTAGTTGCCACAGTTGAGGTCTTAGCTATGTTACTTTTGTCCTCAGGTCCACCACTGGGTGGTAAATGAGTAGTAGCAGCCTCAAAAGTACCAAAAGTTTCTAAGTTTGGGCTTAGAGACTCTGGTTCATCCTCATCTCTTTGGTTAGGGCTTTGAGTGTCCACATCCACGTCAATTTCTGAGGCTATGTCCCCTGTTTTATGTGGTTGATGGGGACTGACATGTGTAGATGAGACTTTCTCTTTTAGCCCAGAGAGAAGTTTGGCTATTTCAATGTCTTATTCAGAAATTTGGGGTGCTAGTTCAGTAGTTTGGGAAGTGGGTTCAGCAGTTTCAAAAGAAGAATCAATTGGAATAGTTTTCTTAAGTCTTTTTCTTTTGAAAAGGATTGTTATTGGTGCTCTTGGTGGGGTTTGAGATGGATGAGACTGAGAGGATGTTTCAGTCACATCTTTAAGAAGTGCAGATTGCACAGTAGTTTGTTCAGGCATCTCAACCTCCTGAACAGCTTTTCTTTTGGGTTTGGTGGGTTTTTGTTTTGTTATCTTGGGGTTCTTGGCCTTTGGTGGAGTAGGTTTGGAAGATGAGGGTTCCATGGGGACTGGTTCTGGTTCCCCTTGGTCATCTTCTGGCCAGGCAGCCTGTTTGTTGTGCCTTGAGTATGCTTGTGAGGTTAAGGGTTTTAAAACTTCAGTTTTACCCACTAGCACCTCATTACCCAGTTCAGATATTATGCACTGCATAATGAACCTTGGATATAACAAAAACTTTTTCTTAGTGTTATTATGATGTAACACCAACTCATTAAAGAAAAGTTTTGATGCCCTGAAATTTGTTTCATTCACAATGGAATGAAATATTGGTTGAAAGGTTGAGGGCATCTGGTCATAAGACCCTGTTTTAGGACTCAAGCACATAATAATATAATGAAACAAAAGTTTATATTTTGGTTCAAAATACTTTTTAAAGATAGTAGCTTGTGAGAGAGTACCTTGATAACCACACTCAGTCATGGTTAGGTGGATTGCAGAGTTGTCAAACTTCTCAGGGGCATTCACATCATTCAACCCCAGTCTGTCTGCAAGTATGGCCGGTGTAATGGCCATTTGTCTCCCTTTAATTGTTGAGTTGAGGGAGATAACTTCATCATCCACCATCACTGTCTCAGCATTAGCCTAGAACTCATTGAGAGTTTCAGGATGTATTGGTGGGTCTATTGTGAGAGCGGTGAAATATTGGGATTTGACGACGAGATCAATGATCTCATCGTATTGGGACCAGCCTTCTTGTTTTTCTATGTAGGCTCTGAGATTGTGTCCCTGTTTAAGAACTAAAGCCATGTGGTTTTGTGTGTGCTGATTAATCAAACAGTGTTTTGTGTTGCAGGTTCAGGGGTTTGAGAGCTTTCTTGAGAGAGAAGGAGGGAATTTTTGTGTTTGAATGGATAAGTGTTGAAAAAAGATATTTATCAGAAGTTTTTAACCGCTTGGATTTTCTTTATTAGAAGTTTTAAACCGCCTAGGTTAAAAATCTCTTTATCAGAAGTTTTAAACCGACTAGGTTAAACTTCTGATGATGGGAAAAGTCTGATTTGCCCTTTTTGACTAAACTACTGATGAAGAATTATCTTCATCAGTAGTTCCCATTTTCTCTTCAGCAGTTTTGAACAGCTGATGAGAAATACTTTATAAATACTTTATTCATAACTTCTGAAGGTTGTTTTATCAGAAGTTAATCACTTTTCAGAAAATATCCCCATACTGATGTTTTGTTCATCATTAGTTTCTCTCTTTTTAGAAGTTTTTCATGTTTTTGAAAACAGATGTAAGTGAAAAATAAAAGATTTGTGCAGAAAAATGAAGAGAAACACTTACAAATTTAGCATCCCTAGCATGGATACTAACTTCTGAAATGTTGATGTGTCAAGGGGTTTCGTGAAAATGTCAGCTATTTGATTAGCTGTTGCTACATGTTTCACTTCAATCTTGCCTTTTTCATAGCAATCTCTTATGAAATGATACCTGATTTCAATGTGTTTAGTCTTTGAAAACTGAACAGGATTTTGAATGATGCTAATGGCATATTTGCTGTCTACAAGCAATGGTGTCTTGGTCTCTTTGATTCCATTATCAAGAAGTTGATATTGGAGCCATTGTATCTGTGATGTACAACTTGCAGCTGCAATGTATTCAGCTTCAGCAGTTGAAGTTGCAACAGATGTTTGCTTCTTTGATTGCCAGGACACTAGACAGTTTCCCAAGATTTGACAACCACCAGATGTTGATTTTCTTGACATTTTACACCGTGCATAGTCACTATCTGAGAAAGCTGATAACTTGGTATTGCTTGAAGCAGGATACCAAATTCCAAGTGTGGGAGTTCCTTTCAGATATCTGAAAATTCTTTTGACTGCAATAAGGTGTGATTCCCTAGGAGCTGATTGATATCTAGCACAGACACATGTTGAAAACATAATATCTGGTCTAGAAGCAGTTAGATATAAAAGGGAACCTATCATACATCTATACATGGTTTGATCAACCTGTTTTCCTTGATCATCTGGTTCAACTTGTGTGGTTGGTGTCATGGGAGTGGAACATGATTTACAGTCTTGTAAAGAAAATTTGTTTAATAATTCTTTAACATATTTTGATTGATGTATAAAAGTTCCATTTGTTTGTTGTTTAATCTGCAGTCCCAAAAAGTACTGCAGTTCTCCCATTGTACTCATCTCAAATTTTGATTGCATGAGTTTCTTAAATTCATCACACAATTTTGTGTTTGTTGAACCAAAAATGATATCATCAACATATATTTGAACAAGTAAGACATGATTTCCAACATGTTTTATGAAAAGAGTTTTATCAATGGCACCTCTTGTGAAGTTATTTTTGAGTAAAAAGGTTGAAAGTGTATCATACCAGGCTCTTGGAGCCTGTTTGAGGCCATAAAGAGCTTTGTCTAGTTTGTACACCCACTCAGGATGAGAAGGATCCTCAAACCCAGGTGGCTGACAAACATACACTTCCTCTTTTATTTTTCCATACAAAAATGCACTCTTGACATCCATTTGATAAACTTTTATTTTGTTGGAAATGGCATAGGCCAGAAATAACCTGATGGCTTCAAGCCTTGCAACTGGAGCAAAGGTTTCATCATAGTCAATGCCTTCTTCTTGAGAGTAACCTTGTACTACCAGTCTTGCCTTGTTCTTTATTATAATACCAGCTTCATCTTGTTTATTCCTGAAAACCCATCTTGTGCCAATTGGTTGCTTGTTTGGTGGTAAGGGACAGATTTCCCAAACCTGTTGCTTGTTGAATTGAAGCAATTCATCTTGCATTGCTTGCAGCCAATTGTTGTCTTTGAGGGCTTCCTGGTACTTCTTTGGTTCCAACTATGAAATAAATGCTGAGAATAGACAAAAGTTGGAAAGCTGGTTTCTTGTAAGAACACCTGATGCAATATCACCCATGATTTGATCAAGTGGATGGTCTTTGTGTTCGATCAGTTGTTGTAAACCACTGACAGGTGTTGGTGGCTCATGTTCTTCAAACAAACTACTGAGGTCTATAATATCTGGTTCAGCAGTTTCAGTGTCTTCAGTAGTTGCAGGTGCTGAAGCAGATGTTTGAGTTTGGCCTTCAGTATTTGTTGAATCAGAAGTTTGTGAAACTTCTGATGGTTTTGAAGTTGACTTAATGACTGTTTGAGGAATCCATGGTGCAGGATCCTCATCATCAAACCTTTGAACACCATAATAAGTAGGTTTGGATGAAGTGACAGTCTTTTCAGGTTCAAAATGGAAGTTGTCAAGGTCAAAGAGTTCAGCAGGATGTGCTGGAATGAGAGTGTGTTTTGAATCATTGAACTTGACATTCAGTGTTTCTTCTACTATCCTGGTTCTTGAGTTAAAAACCTTGTAGGCTTTTCTAGTTGAGGAATAACCAAGAAAGTAACCTGAGTCAACTTTGGCAGCAAACTTTGAAATAGATTCCTTGATGTTCAAGATGAAACATTGACACCCAAAAGCCCTGAAGAATGAGATAAGGGGCTTCATGCCATGAAGAACTTCATAGGCAGTCTTTGAATGTCTCTTGACAACAAGAACTCTATTTTGAACATAACATGATGTGTTAACTGCTTCTGCCCAGAAGTATAAAGGTAGGCCAGAATCAGCTAACATTGTTCTTGCTCCTTCTATTAAAGTTCTGTTCTTCCTTTCTACCACACCATTTTGTTCAGGAGTTCTGGCAATACTAAATTGTCTAATAATCCCTTTAGACAAACAGAATTCATTCAGAGTTTTGTTCCTGAACTCTGTCCCATTATCACTTCTAATGGTTTTGACAGGTAGAGAGTATTGCTTCTCTACTTGTAGAATGAAGAACTTGATGATTTCAGCAGCCTCATCCTTGGAAAATAAGAAGAATATCCATGTAAATCTTGAGTAGTCATCAATGATGACTAAGCAGTACTTCTTTTTACCAACGCTCATGATCTTTACAGGCCCAAATAAGTCCATATGGAGTAGTTGAAGACATGCAGTTGTTTTTTATTCTTCAATAGACTTATAGGAGGACTTATGCTGTTTTCCCTTTAAACAAGATACATAGTGTTCTTGACACTGGTATACTTTTAAGGGTAGACCTCTGACCAAGCCCATTTTTGTGACTTTATTGATGGTTTTAAAGTTCACATGGCCAAGTCTCCTGTGCCAGAGATCAGTTTCTGAAGTTGATGCCCTTGAGAAGAAACAGGCAGTGTTGTTCAGTACTTTGTCTTTTTTAATGTCCACTGCATAGACATTGCCACATCTTTTGGCAATTAACAAAGTATGATCTTCAATGATCTTCTCTATCAACTTCTGGCCTTCTGGTGATATGATCTTGCATGCTGTCTTTGTGAAAAAGGAAGAATATCCTTTATCACACATTTGTGACACACTTAGCAAGTTGTACTCAAGGTTTTCAACCAGATTGACCTTGTCAAACTGTATTTTGCCAGAGGAGACATTGCCATGTCCTAGCACATATCCCTTAGCATTGTTCCCAAAGGATACAGATCCATCTCTTTGACTGATAAAATTGTTTATCAGGTATCTACATCCTGTCATGTGCATTGAGCCTCCACTGTCTACATACCAAATGCTATTTAAGCCTCTGGAAACTCTCTGCACAAGATAGCAAATTAGTTAGATTTAGGAACCCAAGCCAGTTTGGCTTTGGGTTTGCTCTTGAGAAGATTTACAGTTTTTTCTTGACCAAGTTTAGAAATCCATGTCTTTTTGGCAATGGATTTTGCATTAAGTACAATGGTGGTATCCTTTTGAGGACCACCATCAACTTTGGTCATCAGTAGTTGTACCAAGTTCATGAGATCTTTAATCTCAGCAGTTTGTGAAACTGCTGATGATTCAGGTCTAACTACTGACAGAGAATTTTGAGAAAAAGATTTTTGTTGAGATTTTGTCTTTTTCTTAGAAAAGGTTTTTGCTGGTAGTTGTTTCTTGGGAGAAAAAGTTTTTACATAATCATTTTTGATTTGTTTCCCCACAACCAGTTGTTGATTTTTCTTATTGAACTGAATACCCTTTCTATATCTGCAAAATTCTGTTTTGTGGTTGAACCGACCACAAATTTCACATTCTTTTGTCTTTTCTTTCAAAGACAAGTCTCTGACTGTTTTGATTGGTACTTCTGAAGAACTTTCTTTGTGTGACTTTAGAAAGTTTTCATGGAAAGATGTGCATTCTTCCTCTTCAGAAGTTTCACCTGAAACAATTTTTCTCCCATCTTCAGTAGTTTTGGGAGAGAAATCTGTTGGTGTTTCAGTGTGATTGTACCCTATGCCAAACCTAACATTTGAAGCACTTTGTTTGTTTAGCAATAGTTGGTACCCCTTACAAGATTCCACCCATTTTTCACATGTGACCTTGGTGTCAGCAAGCTCTTGTCTGACATTCCCTAGGTCATTAATCATGATTTTAATTTGTGCTTGGGTTTCAATAGCAGAGTTGGTTAATTTAGAAACTTCTTTTGTTTTTGCAGAAAGTTTTCTTTCTAAATCACATTTTATCTGAGTGAGTTTTCTCTCAGAATCATTAGCTTTTCCTTGTAAGTGCACATTTGTCTCTCTTATGAGAGCAAAAGATTCTTTGCATGAATTTGAACATAGTTTTGTCAAAGATTCTTTTGATACCTGTGACAAGGCAGATTTTGGGGAGCATCCCTCAAATGCCATTAAGGCAAAGTTCTTTCTGCCATTGTCAGGCTCTCCCCAGTTGATGTCAAACATTTTGTTGTCTGCATCAGGATTGCACTCTATGGTGTCAAAAGGAAGACTGCTCCAGTCAACATACCTTGAAGTGAATAAACTTTGTTGAGAGGGTTGTTGTTGCTGTGGAGGTTGTTGAGCAGCTGGAAAGTGAGGGATTGATTGTTGGCTCTGCATCTGTTGAGCAGGAATCTGTACATATTGTACTTGTGGCACATATTGGTGTTGTGGAGCTTGTGCCTGTACAAAATGTGCACTCCCTTGTGTTCCATTATTCCTGTTATAATTGGGGTTAAAATTATTTCCAGACTGAGATTGGTTAAAGCCAGAGCTTCTACATTCTCTAGCAAAGTGTCCCAACTTTTGACACTTGTGACATCTAAGTTTAGATTTGTCAAAACCAATTTTTGTAGAACTGTTAAGTCCTGGAAACTTCCTTCCTGATCTTTTGTAAAATTTATTTGTTTTTAAACTTAACATGGCCAGTTGGTGCAAAATATCCATTTCTTCAAGGTCATCACTGCTGAAACTATTTAAGTCATCCATGATAAAACACATGTTATCAGCAGTTTGACCAAAGTCATTATTGTCATAACCTGGGAATGATCTTTCAGATGAGATCCCAACAGTTATGTCAATGTGGTCAAAAGATCCAAAACTATTTGAACAAGTTGGTGAGTCTTGTCCTAATAGTGTTGTACTACCAGGTAGATAGTCATCAGCAGTTTACCAGAATTTTGTAACTTTTTCTTTTGATCAATTTCTCTCTCAAAAGTAAGTAATCTCCCATGAAGTTTTGTAAGAGTGGGGGAGCTAAAATCTGGTGAAGATCTTAAGACTATTGAGTATGTTTCCCATTTATCAGGTAAAGACCTTAAAAATCTATGAAGCATAGATACAGTTGTATAGGTCTGACCATTTAGTTTTAGCTCAGATATTAATGAGGAAAATCTTTCAAATTGTTGAGTTAAAGTTTCCCCATTAATGTGAGCAAAAGTTTCATATTGTTGAGCCAAGATTTCCCTGGTGTTGGCAATCACCTCTTCTGTTCCTCCAAACTGTTCTTTTAGGCAGTCCCAAAGCTCTTTGGCACTATCACAATGTAATAGGCCAGAATAGATTTCATTTGGGAGTGCCATTGCCAACATAGAAAAAGCTTTTGCATCAAGCTCAAGTTTTAGGAAATCATCATCAGTATAGTCTTTTGGTTCTTTTGGAATCTCTTCCTTAGTTTCAAGATTTATATTTACTGGTTTATGAGGACAAGGTATGTGCCATTCTCTTTTGCCATATGTTGTATTCATTTCTTACAAGCATGGCAGGTTTAGTGGCAGAACCAGTATTATGAGGATCCATTTTAAAGAGTATTGATTTGTCAAATATCTCTTAAAGTGATGGATGTTGATAAAAGTGAGCTTATAATCCTTTATTGAATATCAATAAGAGCCTGTGTCTGATTCTCAATGTGTTAGATTGATATGTGATCAGATAAACCAGTGCTCTGATACCAATTGTTGGATCAGTATATTGCTCTTTTAGTTGAACTTGCTAGTTGACACTTAAGTGTTTAGCAAGTTCTTGATGAGTGATAGCACAGCGGAATGTTTATAAGTTTAAAGCTACACTTATCAACAGGAGTTATTACTCCCCCTGGATTCAAGAACTAATAAATGATAAGTGTTTATTGAGAATCTAAGTATTGAATGAGAATGAAATACTTTGACAGATTCTCAGTAAACACGAAATGGAAATAACAATAATAAGTGTTGAAGGATTTCTTGTATTAAAATCAATGTCTAAAACAGAGGGATGAACCCTTCTATTTATAGACTTTACAAATACATGAACCTTGCCAAAAGCAAGTTCAGAAACAAGTTGCAGTCTTGGAACTTGTACATAAAGCAAAAAGAAACATTAAAGTAATAAACTACTGATATACAAAGGCGGTGGAAAAGATCTTCTGTAAGTACTGATGAATGACAAACTACTGATGAGTAGTTTGTCTTCAGTAGTTCTTCAGTAGAAGTGTCTGGTTTGAACTTCAGAACATCTGATGACTTTCTTCTTCAGTACTTCTGAATCTCTTCTTCAGCAGTTTGATCCTTCTTCTTCAGCAGTTCTATACTTAGAATATTTTGACAGAAGCGAATTAGACTAAGGTTTGCAAAAGTGGTTTCACCAATCCTTTTTGTCCTAACAATTTAGCTGAACTGAAGCAAGCCAAGGCTTCTGGAGGAGAGTCCTCAGGTATATATGTTATTAAAATCTTTGTTTTTTCTAGCAGAACATGGGTGTTTGACACAAGATGTGGTTTCCACATTTGTAATGTTTTGCAGGGACTAAGAAAGATTAGAAAGCTGAAACAAGGTGACTTGGAGGTCCATGTTGGCAATGGACAAAGAGTTGCAGTAAAGGCAATAGGAGAATATGTTCTCTTACTACCTTCTGGCTTAGAACTTGTTTTGAACAATGTTTATTACATTCCTAGTGTGACTAGAAATATTGTTTCATTTCATGCTTTGCGTAAGGTTTTGATTATCGTTTTAATGGTGAATTTATTTCTGCTTATTTTAACGATGTATTTTACTTTGATGCAAAACCTAGCAATGGGATCTATGAGACAGAAATCCAAAACGATAACATATTATGCAATATCTCCCATAAACGTAATAAGTTGGACTTTAATGATACGTATATGTGGCATTGTAGACTTGGTCACATAAGTGAGAATCGTGTTAAACAACTCAAAACCGCAGGAATCCTGGATTCCAAAGGTTCAGAGTCGTTTGGAAAATGCAAATCATGCTTAAGTGGAAAGTTAACAAAAGCACATTTTTCAAATGTTAGAGAAAGAGCCAATGATCTGTTAGGACTTTTACATACAGATGTATGTGGTCCATTCAGAACAATGTCAAGACATGGAGAAAGATACTTTGTTACATTTACTGATGATTTCAGTAGATATGGTTATGTTTATCTTATGAAGCATAAACATGAAACTCTTGAAAAGTTCAAGGAGTACCAGAACGAAGTAGGAAATCAGCTAAATAGTTTCACAACTCACTCCACCTGGAACACCACAACATAATGGTGTGTCTGAGCGGAGAAATCGAACTCTATTAGATATGATTCAATCAATGATGTGTCGAACAAACCTTCTAAAATCCTTTTGGAGTTATGCTTTGGAAATTGCCGCAAGACTTGTGAATATAGCTCCAACGAAAAAGGTTGATAAAACGCCTTATGAGATATAGCATGGAAAGAAACCTCATGTATCCTACCTAAAAGTCTGGGGATGTAATGCTTATGTCACTCTAGAATCTTCGGATAAACTATATCCCAGAGGCGAAAAAGTGGTTTTCGTTGGATACGGTAAGAAGATCGGTTACCTATTCTACCACCCCACTGAAAATAGGATTTTCACTAAACGCAGAGGTACTTTCTTAGAGGAAGAGCTTCTGGCGTGAGGGATTGGAGATAACCATGTTGATCTTGAAGAAATTCGAGAATCACAAGTTACTGAACCAGTTGTTCAGACAGAACCAGAAGTAACTGATCCAGTTGTTGAAGTTGAGCCTGAGAGGACTCAAGAAACAACAGAAACGCCAAGTGTTCGGAAAAGTATTAGGGATCTTCGTGCACCTGTAAGGCATGACGATATCTTCATGATTGATGAAGCTGAGCCTACTACTTACAAAGCTGCAATCTTGGATTCAGAATCCAAGAAATGGCAAGAAGCCATGAATGCAGAGATGCAATCCATGTATGATAACCAAGTCTGGGATTTGGTTGATCTTCCTGCCGAATGTCGGACTATGGCAAACAAATGGATCTTCAAGAAGAAGACTGACATGGTTGGGAATGTGCAAACCTACAAAGCAAGGCTTGTAGCGAAAGGTTTTACTCAGACTCAAGGAATGGATTATGAGGAAACATTCTCGCCAGTAGCCATGCTCAAGTGTATTAGAATTCTACTTGCCATTGCTGCATATTATGACAATGAGATATGGCAGATGGATGTCAAAACCGCGTTCCTTAATGGACACTTACTGGAAGATGTCTATATGGTTCAACCTGAAGGTTTTGTCGATCCAAAGAATCCTAATAAGGTGTGCAAGCTGAATAAATCCATCTATGGATTAAAAGCAAGCATCTCGCAGCTGGAATCTCCGTTTTGATCAGAAAATCAAAGAGTTTGGTTTTATCAAGAACGAAGATGAATCGTGTGTTTACAAGAAATCCAGTGGGAGCTATATTACCTTGTTTATACTGTATGTAGATGACATACTAATCATTGTAAACAATATCCCTATGCTTAAAGATGTTAAGACCTGGTTGGGTAAATGTTTCGCAATGAAAGATCTTGGTGAAGTCGCTTATATTTTGGGAATAAAGATTTATAGAGATAGATCAAAGCGGTTATTGGGTTTGAGTCAAAGTACATATATTGATAAGGTCTTACAACGCTTCTCAATGCAAGACTCAAAAAGGGGGCTCTTGCCCATGGCACATGGAACCATTCTTGATAACAAGCAGTGTGCAAATACTGAAGAGGAAAAGAAGAAAATGGAAGGTGTTCCATATGCTTCTGCGATTGGTTCCATCATGTATGCTATGTTATGTACTAGACCTGATGTCTCGTATGCTCTTAGCATGACGAGTAGATATCAACTGAATCCGGGAGAGAGTCAATGGGCTGCAGTGAAGAACATTCTTAAGTACTTGAGAAGGACTAAGGACATGTTCTTAATATATGGAGGACTGGATGAGGAGCTGTCAGTTAAGTGTTATACTGATGCAAGCTTCCAGACTGATCGTGATGACTCAAGATCACAAATGGGATATGTTTTCATTCTGAATGATGGGGCTATTACTTGGAAGATCTCTAAGCATAGTGTGGTTGCTCAATCCACCTGTGAATCAGAATACATTGTTGCATCGGATGTTCCAAAGGAGGCTGCCTGGATGAAGAAGTTCATTACTGATCTCGATGTTGTTCCTAGCATAAAGAAAACAATCGAGATACTGTGTGACAACACTGGTGCCATTGCTCTTGCAAAGGAACCAAGGTCACATCAGTCCGCAACACATATACTCAGGAAGTTCCACTATATTAGAGAAATAGTAGAACGTGGAGACGTCGTGATGAACAAAGTTCATACAGATCTAAATCTGGCTAACTCTTTTACTAAGCCTTTACCTCAAGCTAGACATGAGGAGCATGCTGGAAATATAAGGCTTAGAGTTGTTAGACAATGGGCATGATCTATAATTAGTATTGGTGTTTTATTTTGAACTATGACAGTTATGTTGAATGTTTATTTGATTTAATGGGTTAAATGCACATTTAAATATTTATTAACTGTGTTCATTATTTGTATGTTTAGATACTTGAATAAGAGTATTCTAAATGTCCGTAGTCGATCAAATTACATGGGAATGAATTTGAATGTAAGACTATTGTGAATTGAGATGGTTGTATTAATGAGATGAATAGCTCAAGGGTTTGAGAATCATAATTCACAGATATCATTAGGGAATGATATTGGATGTAACTCGCTTCAAAACGATCTCCATGGATCAGAGTCATGAGATTTTTTGATATTGATATGTTCAGTTTGTCCTTTTTCCTAAGGCACATATTAAACTACATTGATCAAGGACTATCTTTGATGTTATCTTACACTATCCTGAAACATGGGTAGCAATAAGGGTAGCATTGGGAGAAATCCGAGATTAAGTGGGAGTTGTATGACGCTGATGGAATTCTGTACTTCTATATGATTAGAAGTCTAGACATTCTGGCGCCCTCGTAAAACTCAAACTGGTATAAACGCGTGGCCACGCTCGGACTAAGGTAGTTCGTTAGACCATTTTGAATTAGAGACGAGAATAGAGAATAGTTGATCACTATATAAGAATGAATGATCCATGTCTTATGATCAACGGATGTCTATACAGAAGGGACTTATTGATATAATTATCAGGGCTATAGTATTTGGTTAAGTAAAGCGTTACTTAAACTCAAAGAACTAGTTGACGACTGTAAAGTGTCATACTGGTTTGGGTGCAATGCGATGCAGCTAGGCGTCCAACTTTGCGCACGTGGACTCATTTAATTAAAATCGTCCAAGTGGGAGATTGTTGGATATATATTATGTCCGATGTAATTAAAAGTCGAGGTCAACGTAACCCGACCCGGTACGATCCGAAGAGTTACACGTTGGTACACGAATCAGATAAGTTCACGCGTTGGTGGATTATTATTTATGATATAATAATTGTTTTAGTCTTGAGGGACTTAATATTAACAAGATTAAAATTAAGGAGTATTAAGATATTTAGCAAGGGGGTTTATTGCAAGTTGTTGTCTTATAAAAGGAGGGTTAAGGAGTAAACCCTAATCACACATTTTATCAAAACAAAACACCTCTTGCCTCCTCCCCAAGGATTTGCGGCCGCCACCCCAAGAAAGAGGGCCGCCGCCTCTTCTTTTTGGTCCGGCAAGAGGAGATTGCATCTCTAAATACATCTTAAATAGGAGATTGCATAAACCATGTAATAATTTTTTTTGTGTGTTTAAAATAAACAATCATAAACCTCGTTAATTATACTTTTTCTTTCTTAAAGCTTTTCTTTTCTCTTGATTTCGAACCTCTCTTTTAGAGATTGCCCTCTTTAAAACGTAAAAAACGTACTAGCCAAAAACTTGTCCAATGTGCTACAAAGCTTGTACTTAATATCTTGTGCTTATTTAATCAGAATAATAATGGATGAGAGAGGGTTATAGGGAGAAAGAGAGGATAGACAATTATTAGAATGGTAGGCACGCAATGGAAAAAAGTTAGTGCTGTCATTCCAAGTGAAAGTGTATGGAGCCGTCTTCGTTCAACCCATCTTCCATCTTCTAATTCAACCCTCTAAAAGCGTCTCGTTTTGAGTAAAGCAAGGTGCTTCGGGTCAAATCAAACGAGGTCGTACGAGGTGACAGAAAAAGCTGATTTTTCGATTCAAAGTGTCTCGCTATGGCCAAAGCGAGACGTTTTGCTTCAAAGTTTTAATTTTGGTTGTTTTTTGATATTTTGAAGTGTTTTTTTTTATTTATTTTTTAATAAAATAACTAAATTAAATAACTCTAATAGTGTTTATTTATTTTTTTATTCAGTACTTCCGGGAAAAAATACAACATTAATCTTCGTTATCCTTTATCTGCAATATTTAAAAATTATCATTTCTTAATGTTTTTTATTCATTACTTCCGGGAAAAATACAACATTTCCTTGATCTGCAATATTTGAAAATTATCATTTCTTAGTGTTTATTTATTTTTTATTCATTATTTTCGGGAAAAATACAACATTAATATTTGTTATCATTATCTGCAATATTTGAAATTATCATTTCTTGACATGTTTTGTAACAGAGAGGAACAATTTCTTCAAGGGATCCGCTTGGAATCTAAAGCTTCGCGTGTCATCTCTAAGTATTCAATTCCGATAATCCACACCTTTCTCTTGAAGCAAAACCTCTCTAGGTTTACCATAACCAAACGAATTCACCTTAGGCCTCGGTTTGTCCACTCCAATTCCTAACATTAATTCCAGTTCCAATTCCACAGTTGTTTCATCACTATCCACAATGTTCTTATCTAAAAATCAAGTTTCTCAACTTTACAATGGCTGTCAAGAGTAACAATCAATCAATCTCAACTGCAAGTAATAAATAAAGAAAGAAACTTTTATTTAGTGAAATTTAATGCGCATACCGCATTCGAAAATCCTTGCATTGGACACAAACCCATAGAATGTATAGATGATTAACCACGTGGACTTACCTAAAGACTAGATTCGGTGAAACCAGAATCTGAAAAGAGGTTATCATCATCATCATCCACAATGTTCTTACCTAGAGCTACCAACCATCCTGAGATCCATCTTCATGCAAATTGAACTCTCGCTACAAAACTTGATGCATGCTTTGACTACTTTTGAAATATTTTCCGGTTGTTTTCAGGTTGCCTTCATCGTTGACAGATGTGTGAAATGATTTTTGGTCAAAGCGCCCGGCTTTGGTCAAAGCGAGGCTCCTATGGTCTAATCAAGCAAACCAGACGCCTTGCTTTGACCAAAGCCAGGCGCTTTGGCCTTTTAAAAAAAATAATTTGTTTTAATTCATTTTAAATACTTGTTATTAATAAAAAAAATAATTTTAATTCATTTTAAAATGTTTTTAGTTGTTCCCAATCCAACAAAATTCGTTTGTTGCGTTCCTAGTCGTTTATTGCTCGTTTGTGTTTTTTGGTAGAAACATCCGAGTTTGTACAACTTTCATAAATAATTGTAAGTGGTGCTCCGACTATACAATCGATACCGTTTTGACTTTCATATTTTTTCAAAACACAATTTTTGCATGTCTAATCGACATGCTGGACTTCTGGTCTCTGTTTGACGCGTTTTGGAATGTTTAATTGATCGTTTGTGGTTTTTAGAAGTCACATCTGATCAATTAAAATGTACTGAAACGCGGAACCCTTGTTTGATTATACTCGTGTTCAGTCTTTAAACTTCATTTGTGTGTTTTTGGCAGAAAGGAACAAGGTTGCAAATATAATAATAATAATAATAATAATAATAATAATAATAATAATAATAATAATGTAATATAGTTATGGTTAATGCTCAAAGAAGTCAACCTTTGTTGACTCCTAGAAGTCTTGAAGACCAAATCACTTTTGCAAGATACTTGAAACAAGGTATTGATATGGAAAATATGCAATGATATGATTTCGGACAAGATTTCAATGTAAGCAAGTAAAATTTAGTTGTTGGACATTTTGATCGGGAGAATTCCTCTGATCCATTCATCACAATCATTGCTCCAACATAACTTGCACCAACTTGAGATATGAGTTTGATTAGCTTAAATCTCTCTGATCCATGGTATCCACTAACCGTAGCGGTTATCGAAAAATTTATTTTAGGAATTGTTTAAGAATATATTTTTCTGATCAAATGATCCATAACTGAACAGTTATTTGGAATGTTCCTAATCATTACAGTAACGATCGCTTTACAATGTCAAAAACGACTATCATCACTCTGTATGGGTTGCTTGTTAGCGCCGATCTGACTGTCGATTTCTTTTCCACAACCAGTACAACGAACTCTGTATTGGTTGCTTGTTAGCGCCGATCCGATTGTCGATTTCTTTCCACAGCCAGTACAACGAACTCGGTATGGGTTGCTTGTTAGCGCAGATCCGACTGTCGATTTCTTTCCACAGCCAGTACAACGAAATATGTATGGGTTGACAGATATCTCTCCGATAACAGAATAATTATCTTCAATGAATCTAAAAAACTTGAAGGAAGAGGTACCTTGAAGACTAGATTCGGTGCAATCAGAATCTGAAGAGAAGTTATCATAATTATCATGCCCTGGTACAAAATGGTGAAACAACAGCTGAATATTATATTACAATAATATTACCTTGAGCAAAAAGCTGTGTTTGAAGCCTGGTTCTTTTAGTTTACATTTTGTTAGGACTTTAAACAAAGAAGATGGAGGGTTAGTCATTATTTTGCATTTCAAGTAGAAGAAGATGAAAAATAAATGAAGTCTATTAATTGAGGTTAGTATGTTACTCATTACTGGTGGGATGCAAATCGTGATGTGATAGATTTTTATAATTTTAAATTATTATTATTATTATTTAAGTTATTATTATATTCGCAACCTACTTCCTTTCTACCGAGGCCTAAGGAGAAAGGTGTGGATTATCGGAAGATTGATTTTAGGAATTCTTTGAGAATATACTTTCTGATCAAAAGATCCATAACAAAAAAGTTATTTGGAATGTTCCTGATCATTACAAAAGAGGAATGGTTTAAAGGTATGTGTTGTATGTATAGAATGGTGAATTACTGTAGTGTGTTAGGTATATGATGGAAGGGTTTGAAAAGAAATAGCACAAGTCCTTTTTTAATGTTGTTTATAATTAAAAGGAACTAGGTTGCAAAGGAATTTTAGGTCAGCCAGACGTTTGCCAAAAGAATTTTGTACTATGCATTCTCACACAATGTCAAACAGCCATGGTATTTGGACCGCTTTTGACTTAACGATGAAGGAAAGAAGTTGGACTGCTTTTAACAAAGATAATAATGTTTGATTTAAAGGCTAAACACGAGTATAATCAAACTATCAAGAATAGGAAATTAGTAAAACAAATGTTCAGGCAAGCAAGTAAAATTCAGTTGTTGTCGGAGAGATATATGTCAACGATGAAGGCCACATACTTAAAATCAATGGGAAGGTGAACAATTCCTGCTCATCATGAGGAATATCTAGCTCATCCAGGATCTTGGATTTACATTTGCCAAAAGTCTTGATGAATATCTTCATCAATCTCCTTGATCTACGCATAAGTGTGAGAGTCGATTTTCCTATGAGGGTGTCTAAAAAAGAGATGGTATTTTTGATGAATGTATTATTCACAAATACTAAAGGCTGAACACGAGTATAATCAAAATATCAAGAATCGAAAATTAGTAAAACAAATGTCCAGGCAAGCAAGTAAAATTCAGTTGTTGTCGGAGAGATATCTATCAATTTTGAAGGCAGCATACTTGAAATCAATGGGAAGGTGAACACTTCCTGCTCATCATGAGGAATATCTAGCTCATCCTGGATCTTAGATTTACATTTGACAAAGGTCTTGATGAATATCTTCATCAATCTCCTTGATATACGTATAAGTGTGAGAGTCGATTTTCCTATGAGTGTGACTAACAAAGAGATGGTCTTTTGATGAATGTATTATTCACAAATACTAAACGCTGAACACGAGTATAATCAAACTATCAAGAATCGGAAATTAGTAAAACAAATGTTTAGGCAAGCAAGTAAAATTCAGTTGTTGTCGGAGAGATATCGGTCAACGATGAAGGCAACATACTTGAAATAAATGGGAAGGTGAACAATTCATTCTCATCATGATGAATATCTCGGTCATCCTGGATCTTGGATTTACATTTGCCAAAGGTCTTGATGAATATCTTCATCAATATCCTTGTTCTACGCATAAGTGTGAGCGTCGATTTTCCTATGAGTGTGACTAACAAAGATATGGTCTTTTTGATGAACGTATTATTCACAAATACTAAAGGCTGAACACGAGTATAATCAAACTATCAAGAATCAGAAATTAGTAAAACAAATGTTTAGGCAAGCAAGTATAATTCAGTTGCTGTCGGAGAGATATCGGTCAACGATGAAGGCAACATACTTGAAATCTATGGGAAGGTGAACAATTCCTGCTCATCATGAGAATATCTCGCTCATCCTGGATCTTGGATTTACATTTTCCAAAGGTCTTGATGAATATCTTCATCAATCTCCTTGATCTATGCATAAGTGTGAGTGACGATTTTCCTATGAGGGTGACTAACAAAGAGATCGTCTTTTGATGAATGTATTATTCCATAGGAACTCTCCGTTTTCAAACATGGACATTTGTATGGTATTAGGGGTTGGAAACTCTGAAGACCAATGACCCTCTGGCAATTTGATCGATATCATCCATCACTATTTTCAAGGACAACACCATTAAACATCAAGTCGATTCAAGTTGGTGGTTATTATTTTGTTTTTTAAATTTTTTAACAATAATAATATTATAAAATAAATAAAAAACCAATTTAAAACACCAAAAAATACCCCAAAATAAAACTTGGATTCGTAGCGGCTCGTTTTGGCCAAAGAGAGACGTCTGGGGTCAAAAATCACCTTTAACTGACCTCGTACCGAGGTAGATAAAAAAGTAACCGAGACGCTTCGGGGGGTGGAAATAGAAGTGGGGTTTTTTTTATGCCCACCCTTTTTAAGGCTACCCGGGGCGGTCCGCGATAGGCCCGCCGTGATGGCGTGGTCTCCGCTAAACACCGCCTCCCCAATTAATATCACAGCCATGATATTAATTACCGCGATGGCCATCACGATGCAAAACTAGCCGTTGGCTAGCCAACGGTCCTTTGACCATTAATTAAATTTTTTTTTACCTTTTTTACATATATATACACACACACATATTTAACAAATTTACAACATTCTTCTATACAAAAATCTCACAATCTTCTTCAACTCATCATAATGTTTGCTTGGACTCAAGAGGAAGAACTTGCGTTAGTCATCGTGTACAATACCGTACACCCCAATGACGCCTCAACTAGCAGGGGTCGTTGTCGTGGTCGTAAGGGGAGCAATCCGAACTGGAAAAAAGTTTTATCCGAGTTCAGTCAACTTGTTGGGGGAACTAACCGTTCGTGTGATTCAATCTCTCATAAACACGCGAGCCTCCTATCGAAGTGTCAAAACTTTGAAAATTTATTTAATACAACGGTGACTAGAAGCCTTAACGAAACCGAAGATACACAAGTTGCCTTTACTCAAATCGACTACGCGGCCAAGTACGCGGTTGATTTTGAACATGTTTCGGCGTGGCGAATGTTACGCCCTAAACTTTCTTAACTTTTATTTTATTTTATTTGTAGTAGTGTGTTTTTTTTAAGTTTTTATTTAAAGTTGTAGTAGTGTGTTGTTATTTTAATTTAATGTTTTATGTTTTTTAAAATGTAATGTTTGTAGTTTAATTAAATTTTATTTTATGTTTTGTTATGAATTTGTCAAATTAAATAAAAAACATTGCATTTAAATAAAAACATTAACATAGTTAAACCTAAATAATTAAACATTACATAGATAATCCTAAATTACTTTTATTAAATCTTAAAACATAGATAATTAAAAATAAAACCCCCTACTATGGAGAGTAATTGTCCCAGTCCTCGAGTGTGCAGTATGGGGGGACACGGAACGATCGCTATCGCGACCGTCGGACCTCGCATCGGAGGGGATGCAGCAGTACTCACGAGGAGGGAAAAAATTGTTTCGTTCTTCTTCCATAGCATCCCTCAAAGCTTCCAGGTCCACCTCGGTTGGTTCCCGATCAGGAGGGGTTGGGGTGGGGGTAGCCTGGAAGTAGGGGGTGGGGTTCGGTTGGTTCTCCACCAACCGTAGACGTCCCATTCCCTTCTCAGCCATAACATAATCTACAGACCACACCATCTCATCTTAAGTGAAATCAGCATCTGCGTGGGGGGGAGTGTATCCCGGGAGTGGAGGAATGAAGGGGACGGGGTTGGAGACACGTTGAGCAGGAGGAGGAGCATGAATTGGTAGTGGTTGAGGAGGAAGAGGAGGAGGAGGAGAGAATAGTGGCTGAGGAGGTTGAGGAGGAATTGGTATACGACGTCACGGCGATGGTATCGCCGGAGATTCGACGGTCCAGCAGCTTCGTAAGGATATCCGCTACCCATATCTATGGTTTGAGGGATAATTGTGACTGAGAATGGGGTTTTGGTTTTGTATTTATAGGTTCAGAAATTCGAAACGTTTGAATTTTAAACGTTTGAATTTTAAACGTTTGAAAACTGGCGGTTGAAATTCAAACGTTTGAAAACGGGCGGTTGAAATTAAAACGTTTCAGTTTTAAACGTTTGAAAACTGGCGGTTGAAATAATTTAAATATTTAAATAATTTTTTTAAATATTTAAATTATTTAATTAAATATTAAAATATATTTTTTAATATTTAAATATTTTTTTTTTGAAAAAATGTAATGTTTTTAGTTTATTTAAAAAAAAATTAGTGATGAAATGTGATGGAATGTGAACACCGTCGCATAGGTTTAGTGATAGAATGTGATAGAATGAGGTGACAGAATCTGATTATGTGTGATGAGTAAAGATCCGATACAAATAGTTTTTTTGGTAAGAACTGTGAGAATCAAAGGAGGGTATTTTTTTTTTCAAATTTTTTTTTCCCATATTGTTAAACAAGTATTATAGTATTGAAAACTAAAAAAAAAAAATTGGTGTAGAGTAATTACGTGTAGAGTAATTACATAATTACTTTAGTGTAAACTAATGTATTTACCTTAATGACGTAATTACACTAAAAAAAATTTTTTTTTTAAATTTTTTTTTGTATTATTCATCTAGAAAGAATGTTTAAGCACATGGGAAAAAAAATTCTAAAAAAAAAATAATTTTTTTTACCCCCTTTGATTCTCACAGTTCTTACAAAAAAACTATATGTATTTGATCTTTACTCTAGGTATGATAGTGTGATGTGTGTGATGAGTTTATGACGACACTTATTGGCCTAACCGCCTAAGTGCTAGCAAAACCACATTTCCTATTAACTTTATAAATACTCTCTCTTTAAAATTGGCTACCAAAATCACGCTACGTACTTGCGATGTCTGCTTTAGTTATATTTTGTGTGTTTTCACTTTTTAATTTTATGCCGGTCTATGGTTCGCTGGAGAAGGATAATACTATGCCGGCCTATAGTGCGCTGAACAATAATAACCCGGCGTGTGGTAATGATTGCATTAATAATCCTGCGCCTAAGCCTATTCCGTGTAGTGCTCTAGAAATTAATTGCATTCAAGGGTCTGAGCTTAAGCCTGTTAATAAGCCGCTGCATGAGCCAGCCCTCGACACCTTCATCGAGAACGTAAAATATCCCCCTGAAATATTAAACTGGAGCAAGTCCCAACCCAGTTGCTCTTGGCAAGGCGTTACTTGCGGCCCCGATGGCTACACAATCGTCTATCTCCGCTTACCAGGAATGCAACTAAGCGGTAGTATATCACCCGACTCAATTGGGAGGTTAACTAGTCTCCGCGTGCTCTCCCTCCGAAATAACCACCTCTCCGGCCCCATCCCTTCCGATTTCTCTCGTCTTACATACCTTACTACACTTTACTTAGATAACAATAACTTTTCGGGCAACATCCCTTCCTCTTTCTCCACTCTATTGTACCTTACTAGCCTTGTTTTAAATAACAACAACTTTTCGGGCAACCTCCCAAACGTTAATTCAAAATATTTAATAAAGTTTAATGTTTCGTTTAATAAACTAAACAGTAGTATTCCACGTTCGCTTTCTATGTTTCCGGTATCTGCATTCTCCAACAATATGTACCTTTGTGGTTCTCCTTTTTTGGCTCGGTGTAACGCTTCATATCCAACCGGACCTACGTCTAATGAACAACAAGACTATAGTACTGGGAGACGCGCAATATTTGGTATTTACAGTGGATCAATGATGGCGTTATTGATTCTCCTTAGCTTTGTTGGGAAAAAGATGTATCAGCTTATCAAACCACCGTCCGAGCTAATGGAGAAAAAGAAGCTAGTGACGATTGATGAAGATGGTTTTGATATGGAGGATTTGTTGAAGACAACTACTGCTGAGTTTTTGGGGGAAGGGAGTTTTGGGGCGTCGTATAAACAGGTTTTTGTTTTTATACACCTAACTCACACACCGTTTAATTTAGTTTATTTTGATTCTTGTTTTATACACATGTTTAAAAAAAACTATTAACTCGTTCTCTCTAATTCTATTATGACAGGTTTTTGCGGGAAAGGATAAGCCGGCGGTTGTGAAAATATTGAAAGATGTTGTGGTGACGGAGGAGGAGTTCAAAACAACAATGGAGGTTTTAGGGAAGATAAAGAACAATTACGTGGTTCCATTAAGAGCTTTTTGTAATTACTCGAGTCATAAGAAATTGCTTGTTTATGATTACATGTCTGGTGGCAGCTTATTTGCTCGTCTTCATGGTAATTTCTTCATCTCTAACTAATATTTCCTTTCCGATGACTGTGAAAAAATTAGGGGTTTTAATGTATACTAAGCTTTTTTTTTTTTTTTTTTTTTTTTCTTAGTTCACTCGATAATTTTTTGCACTTAAAAAGCCCTATGTTTTCAATTTTTTTCTTAGAAAAGTCACTAAACATTTATTTTAACCTAAAAAAAATATTATACTTTCTATTTTTTTTTGTTATAAAAGTCAACAAACAATTGTTTTTCGAATAGATCCCATTAAAATGACACTTTCTAACAAAAATTTAATAATTTTGTTTTAAATAATCCAGAATTGAAACTCCTAGTTGTGTTTGCTTAAGTGTAGCATGGGTGGTCTATATATTTTGTATCCTTAAAAAACGTCAAAAGGATGAAGTTTGTTAATAAACTTAAGTACTTCACATGTCGTATATCTATCGATTAAAAATTAATGCTTATTTGTTATATACTTTTTTCTTTGTACTTAGAATTATATGACTATTTAAATTAACGAAACTAATATGATTGCAACAAGAGATTTTTTGTCATATAATTTGTTACAAAAACAAGTATATAATTACAAAATCTATTCAAAACTAAAAAAAAAAAACAAAAAAACACATGACAAAACATAATACAAATGTTGGGTGACTTTTATGAAAAAAGACAGAAAGTATAGTGTTTTTAAGTACAAATAAATGTTACGTGACTTTTGTAACAAAAAACTAATGTGTAATATTTTTTATATGTAAAAAATTGTTGAGTGACTTTATTGATAAAAAATACAGAAAATTTAGTATTTTTTATGATATTTCCCCCGAAAAAATATCCCACTCGATCTATCATTTTATTGTGAAAATCATTTCTATATATATTCTTTTTAAATAAAAAAGAATTTTGTTCTATTGTTGAAAAGAAAAGGTATGCATATTGTACATGCAAATCACCTCTTCCATCATCAAATTTTTCTTTATATAAAATTCGGTTAACAGTTAAATTATAATAAATTCTTATCGTAACTTAAAACAAATAGTTCTTTAAACAATCATTCATGTTATTATTTTCTTAATAATCTATTTACCAAAAGCCAAACAATTCCCTTATTTTGGTGATGTAACTACTAAAGAGCCTTTGACTTAGTGGTTTTAAGGTGTTAGAGAAGGCTTGCCTTTTCAAGTAACAAGAGATTCAAATCTTATAGGAGACAAAAATTTTGCCTTTAATAAAAAAGGGTGATCTCACTCCTAAATCTATAATTATTTTTAAATTTATAATTATTATTTATCATTAACTAGTCTAGTATCACGTATTCACATCTATTACAAAAAAGTTGAATAAAAAAAATTAAATAGTTATTAATAAAAATTTAGAAAGTATAAAACAGCTTTGATTTTTTTGATGAAATAGTGTCACAGTGAAAATTTTTTGTGTAAATGGGGTGTCAGATCAGAATTTGAACTTTTCGTGAAACCGCAACTTGAACTTGCGGTTTCTCTCTCATACCCACCAAAAGTGCATGATCAAAAAAGGACACCGCAAGTTCAACTTGCGGTTTCCTTTTTGGATCATGCACTTTTGTTTAGTAGGAGAGAGAAACCGCAAGTTCAAGTTACGGTTTCACCAAAAGTTCAAGTCTTGATCTGACACCCCCCAAATGCGCAAAAATCTGGTCCTGTAGCACTATTTTGGCAAAAAAATCAACAACTTTTTAGATAAAAGATGATTGATATCAATATCATGTAATAGCATTCACATTTGGTCCATCAAATGTATGTAAGTATTTCCACCAAATTATATAGGGTGGGTGTAAGTGGTTGTGAGGGGAGGAGAGAGAAAATATTTGGTGAAAACACTGTTCCACCCTATATATAAAAAGCTACTGTTCACCCCTATATATATTTTAATATTTTTGTAAGTACTTGTGAGTGACGAGAGAGAAAATGTAATGATAAAAATATAAAAAAGTATCGTTATTTTAATTAGGAGAGAAGATTTATGGATGAAGTAGTGATTTTTAGTGTAATTTGATGGATTAAATTTGGTGAAGGGGATGTGAATGCTGTAACAGCAAATACTTTAAGGAGGATAGTGTAACCTACAATTTTTTTTTCAGCATCACTAACTTCTACAAATCATGGACTGCCACTCATTTCATTGATAATTTACTTTACAGTCATATTATTTCACTGATTCACTTGAACCATTACATAGTCTAAAATAACTGTTGCATTAACTTAAAATAAAATAAAAATACATTAACTTAAAATAAAAAAAAATACAAGAAACATCAATTAAAAAACATACAAATAAAAAAATCTACTTGTGGCCTTCACCCTCAGCCCAATAACGATCCCAATCATATTTCGTCGCGATTTCTTCTTTCGTTTAAAAAACAATTCCAAGGTTTTACCTTTGAGGTGGTCGTGCGATTTTGTATTCAAGCCGTGGTCATATTGCCTTTGCCTCAATAAATCGCGTCGTTCCCCAAAAACGCTAAAGTTTTTTCTTCCATTTGAGCTTCTAGGGTGACCAACTGATTCCATTTATCTTCTTTCTTTCAATGCTCGGTATGACCCAAATTCCAAAACCAAGGATGTTTTACTTAAAGAATAAGATGCTTTAGTGTTTTTAGTTAGTTATGTTATATCTTATGGATTTATTGATAATAAGGCTATGGGGGTGTGGTTCCCCATTCCTCTTTTTTGTGTACATTATCGTCACGTTATTTACCGCTATGGGGGTGTGGTTCATCCTTTTTCCCCTCCCCCTTCTTTTTTTTATTATTTTATTTATTCTAACTAATTTCTAATCGTAAATTTTTTATTCTTTTATTCTAGTAAAATAAAGATATGTAAGAAAAAAATAAACAAACTACATAAAATCAAAGAAAGGTTACAAATTTAAAAAAAAAATACAAACTAAAAAGCATAAAAACAAACTAGAAAAAAATACAAACTAAAATGCATAAAACAAACTAAATCCGTACAAAGGTGGCTATGCATACTAGTATCGTGTAACGTGCCCGTGTTAGATTCTTGTTGTGCCTCATTAACTTGCTCGACATTCTCTTCAACGTCATTAGAATCATATTCGCATATCGCGCGACCTTCGTTTTCGAAATCATATTATGTAGTATTGTACAAGCATACGTAATGTATCTCATTTTTTCTGGATGCAATGCACGTGCAGGGTTTTGAATTACATGCCATTACACCTTTAAAAAACAAAATAATCGTTTGATGTCTTTTCTCGCCGATTCGTGGCACTTCGCGAACTTTTTCCTTTTCTTATCCGTGGGATTTTGTAGCATTGTCACAATAGATTCATAGCTTGGGTATATACTACCCGCTAGATAATACTCGTGCTTAATTTTTACCCCATTGAGCATGAAAGAATCATGAAGGCCGGTACCTCTAATGATGATGTAAAAAATCTCAGATCTTGCTAAAACATTTAAATTGATACATGAACCAGCAACTCCAAAACAATGCATGCCAAATTCATAGATCTTGTGAGCAAACAGCTTCTAGAATTATTTAGGGGTATCCCACGTCACCCCGCATAAATTGACCTTTCCATGCAGTGGGACAATTACGCCATGACCAATGCGTACAATTGATATTTCCATGCATGCCTGGAAAGTCGTTTCTATCTTCATGGATTGAATAGATGCTTTCGATGTCCCTCTTCGTTCGTCTACGCAAGCTTATGCAAGTAAACCTTGCTATATAACTTCATGATATCCTCGCAATATTGATACAAATACTCCCGATTCATTCTAGTAGACATCCTTAAATATTCATCCCAAGAATCACTAGAAGTGTCGTATGCCAATTGATGAATTGCAGTAGTGCATTTTTGTAGCGTCGTACAACCCCTTTTCCCTGTAGTATCATATCTTAGTGTAAAAAAATCATCAAAATTAGCCAAGTCATTGGCAATTCACTAGAACAATCGGCGGCTCATTCGAAAGTGACGCTTAAATAGTTCATCAGTGTATACATAATCCTGAGAAAAGTAGTCACCCACCAAACGATCATGTGCACCTTAAATTAAAATTTGAAAATTAAATTTTTAGAAGGTATGAGAAATAAAACATAGTAACATTAACAAATTTTGAACTATAAAAAAACAATAATAATATACCCTCATGATCTCTATTTAGTGCGGCGCTCCTTATTCTTGGTACCGAAATTCCTTCGTTGTCACTGTCTTCTTCAAACTCCAAAATAATTTTTGTCATCTCCATCATTGCGGCCACGAAAAATTTTACCGAATTTTCCTGAAATGACGTTGAACTCATGGCTTATATATGATTGTATAAACATTATGGAGGGTTATAAAATTTACCGAATTTTCCTCAGATGACACCCATGAAAAATTTTACCGTATTTTCCTCTCCCCTTCATCACCGAAATACAAATGGGAATGGGAGGGGGGCGTGTTCACGTCAGTGAGGTGGCGATTGCCGACCCCTCCCCGATCACCACACCCTAAGCTCTAAGAATGAAATGTGATTTCTATTATACAACCAACCGCATACCACTGTATAATCTTTTTAGTTAAAGCACAATATTTTGGAAATATGCTGGTTTATAATATGCTAGGTTATATCTCGGGATCATCACGAGATAGACAAATCCAATATTAAGAAAATATATGTGTTAGGATGTAACATAGATGTTGATGTACTATAATATGAGAAAGCAAAAATTTTAATCATGTGAATAAAATTAAAAATGTATATTAAAGAGATAATGCATGTTTGGATGAGATACAAATGCAGAAACAACCAATATAGGGCGTGATTGATGCTGTAGTCTTGAAGGTTTTTTTGATCAATAAATATTAAATGGTTTTCAATACGCGGAAACATAAAAAGAATTAGTCAAGAAATAAATATTAAATAAACTTGAAATTATGATTTAAGAATATTATTTTATATGAGAGAGAAATAAGATAATCATAAGATTTTTGTTTATTATATAGTAACTAATAATAAAGATAAAAATAGAAAAGTATAAATAAATAAATATTAGGTTAATTTTTTTAGCGGGAATTTAAGGGTGGGGATGACCTCACCAAGTGTCCCCACCCGAATCGTCATACATATATTTAAGACCATATACATTTTTAGTTTTCTCTCTCCATCTTATCATCTCTCTCTCCTAATTTTTGACTTTTTCTCTCCAGTCTTCTCTCTCCTACCTTTTTACTAGTTGCATACGTTAAAATTGTACAGACTCTGGCCTCATGTGTGACGTCTTGTTGCATACGTTAAAATTGATACATATTTTAGAGTTGTTAAAAAACACGTAGAATGTATACATTAGTTAAAAAACATTACAAGTTAAAGATTCAAATGTACACAAAATATGTTACCTACAAATGACAAAAAATAGTAACATATGAAACAGAGGTAAACATTACAAATCAAACATACTAATAAAACTATGCTAAGAAAAAAAAAAAATCTAAACTACGTTTTATTCTTGATAATCATCTTCATCTTCGCGAACCAAAATCTCTTCACCTGTAAAGAAATAAATTCATCAATTTAAATATTCAAACATTTAGTATAAAGCCTAGTTGTCAAGAGTATCAAAAAAATCAATATGAGAAAGCTCATAAAAACTGCATAGATGTGTAACATATGCAAAATTAGTTCCAATGTAACATATGAAACAAATGAAACATTCATTCCATCCATGTTAAAAAAATCCATATGAAAAAATGACTTTTGTTTCAATTAACATATGCAACTAGAATCAACCCAACTTAATCCTAACTTATAACTTCTCAAACATATGCAAACTGGAATCAACCCACCTTAGTCCTAACATATGTAACATATGAAACAGAGGTGACATTCATTCCATCCATGTTAAAAAACTCATATGAAAAAAATGACTTTTGTTTTCATTAACATATGCAACTAGAATCACCCCAACTTAGTCCTAACTTATAACTTATCAAACATATGCAACTAGAATCAATCTAACTTAGTCCTAAGTTATAACTTATCAAACATATGAAACAACTCATAATTAAAAAATATCCTTCACATCAAACTAAACAAACAAAAAAATGCACCTTTGTAACATGTGAAAACATGTTAACAGATATGATTTGTGAAAATTGGATAAAAAAATAGGGTTAGAATCAAATACACAAGACACTTTTTCTAGGAAGGGTGAGAAGGATTGTGATCTATTGATCATATATTTGAAGGGTTGAGATTAGTTTGTTTGAAAAAAATAAATAATAAATTAGAGAAAGGGCATAAAAGGAAAACAACATTTTTTAACTTTCTCTCTCCACATGCAATGCACATGTCAATTCCCCCCATCATTTTAAAACGTCTATAACTTTTTCATACGACATTTTTTTTTCAAAAAAATTTCACCATATTAACGAGCGTTTTTTTATCTTTAATATGAGTACCACATTGCTACATTAAAATTGAAAAAAAAAAGTCGTGCTAAATGGGTTTTTTTCTCCGTTGTTCATTGCATATTTAATTGGTACTCATTGTGTTTTACGTTATCTCCATTGTGTCTTATGCAACTGGGTTTTCAACTTTTTTTTTCCAAAAGTATTCATTGTGTTTTAATCTTCTGTTCATTGTGTCTTTATTATGTCGTCCATTGTGTTTTACACAATTGGGTTTTTAACTTTTTTTTCAAAAGTATTCATTGTACTTTAGTCTTTTGTTTATTGTGTCTTTCGTATGTCATCCATTGTGTCTTATGCAACTGGTTTTCAACTTTTTTTTTTTTCAAAAGTATTAATTGTGTTTTAATCTTCTATTCATTGTGTCTTTAGTATGTCGTCCATTGTGTTTTACTAGACTTTTGATTGTGTTTTATACCTTATATTTAATTGGTGTTCATTGTGTTTTACATTCCATTGTGTCTTACGCAAGTGGGTTTTGAATTTTTTTTTCAAAAGTATAGTAATATGATACTCATATTAAAGATAAAAAGACGCTCAATTTTATGGTATAATTTTTTTAAAAAACGGATGACGTATAAAAAAGTTACGGGCATTTAAAAATGAAGGTGGAAATGGCATGTGACTTGCATGTGCATATGTTTTTGACAAAATTACCCCTCCCACTTGTTAATCCTTTGGACACATGTCATTTTCTAGTGGCTTCTCACCCTTCTCATTTTTTGTTGCTTTTGTAGAATAACCCAACCCTAAAAAAATATTTAACAAAAAAGATATCAGTTAAATAAATTTGTGGTTGTAATTAATAAAATATTAAATTAAACATTAATTGTGTTACACTGGTGTAGTCATTTTGTTAAACCGGTGTAAGTACAACGTTATTTTTTATTTGTTTTTCATTTTTTATATGTTTCTTAGTTAGCCATTTTTACATCACTAGTAAAAAAAAGTTAAAAATTTGTATTTTACATTGGAGTTCTTATGGTTCTTACAGTTTATATACCCTCCTACGATCCCGCAGCTAAGCACATGTCCATATATATATTAACATGAACACTTTGTGTGTTTTTTTTCCTGTATAAACGAAACCCACAAAAAATAATCGATTTTTTCTCCGTTTTTTATATTGCACTATGGTACTCGTTGGAAAGATAGTAAAACGCTCGTTAATTTGGTGTAATTTTTTTCTTTAAAAAATCCTGTATATAAAAGATATAAACGTTTAAAAATTATGGGAAGAAAGATGAGAGAGAAAGTTTAAATTTATTTTTAAATTCTTTTTTCCTAAAATAACTTAATTTAATTTTAGTAATTGAGAATTTAGGATTTTATGTTTATATTTTTTTAATCAAAAAAGGAAATAATTTAAAAACACTAAAATCTTTCAATTATGATGCCACGTGGCACTCTCAAGGGGAGGTTGAGGCCTCCATTGCACGCCACATCAGCATATACGTTTTCTTTTATATATATACTAGCTGATTACCCCGGGAAGGTCCCGGGGTTGAAAAATTTAATATGATTTAATAAAAAATGATAAAAAATGGTAAAAGAAGAAAACTCAAATCACGAAAAGAGTAAAAAAATAAACCATATTAAAAGGATAACCTTCAACATATAATCATCTTTACGTAATTTAAAATATTTTACAATTTGACTTTAACTTATATAGAACCATTCTAATAATACTAATACTAATAATAATATTTATTACTCTTGTAATTAAATAAATAAAAAAATAACCTTGCTATAAGGTGACACCATGTGTTGCAGTGTTGCGCGATTCTTTCTCCTATCTTCTCTTAATGAAGTATACCTATCCATCTTTAGAAGAGTAAAATTCTAATGATAGCATGACGATTGGGCTGAATTTCAACATCGTAGATAAGAACCTGGTTTAAAAGAAAAAACATTATTAATGAATAACTTGAACACTTTGTGTTTTTTTTTCTGTATGAACATAACCCACAAAAAATAGTCGTTTTCTTTCTCCGTTTTTTTATATAACACTATGATACTCGTTGGAAAGATAATAAAACGCTGGTTAGTTTGGTGTAATTTTTTTATTTAAAAAATCTTGAATAGAAAAGATATTAACGTTTAAAAATTATGGGAGGAACATAAGAGAGAGAAATTTAAATTTGTTTTTAATTTGTTTTTTTTTCCTAAAATAACTCAATTTAATTTTAGTAATTGAGAATTGAGAGATAGAGATGAATTTAAGGTTTATGTTTATCTTTTTTTTTTAAATAAAAAAGGAAATAATTCAAAAAACTAAAGTCTTTCAATTATGATGCCACGTGGCAGTTTCATGGAGAGATTGAAGGCACCATTGCATGCCACGTCAGCAATGTTCAATTCTTTTATATATATTAATAGATCATCATCATCATCATCATCATCATACTCAGTTAATCCCACCTATAGCAAAGCTAAGGTAGGGTCTGAGGAGGGTAAGATGTAGATATATAGATATATTAATAGATAATAGATATATATATATATAGATATAGATATATAGATATATAGATATAGATATATAGATATAGATAGAGATATAGATAGATAGATGTAAGTTAATTATTTTTTCTTTTAATAATCTGTGTTATGTCTAAAGCTATCATGATAAATATACAAATCATCTATTAAATTCATAAATGAGCTGTAAAGTTGTATGATTAATCAAAGTGGTTCAAGAGATGTTTTTGTTGAAATTAATATAGGTTCAGCCCGAACACAGCTCGACTGCGATGATCGTATGCAAATTGCACTGAATGCCGCTAAGGGGTTAACATACTTGCATGAGGTTGAAATTGTTCACGGCAACATCACATCATCAAACATCTTCCTCCAAGAAACTAGCAACGAGGTTTCATTGTCTGACTATGGTCTCAACACACTTTTTCGTGGGTCTGGCTCCTTGGACCATCGGAACACTGGTTACTGGGCTCCTGAAGTTCTTAAGAACCTAAACTTCACATTCAGTTCTGACGTGTATAGCTATGGGGTTGTGTTATTGGAGCTTTTAACCGGCAAAATTCCTGAACATGACTCATTGGATAAGGAAGGGGCCCACCATTCTGAGTGGGTTGAGTCAATTGTTTGTGAGGAACCGAAGGATGAGCTCTTGTTGCAAATAGCAAAGGAATGTTTAAAGAAAGAACACAATCAACGACCACCAATTCCCAGTGTGAAGGGAAAGATGGTGGATATGCTCAGTGGCGGAACCAGAAACTTTTAACCGAGGGGTCAATATATTTTATATACACATATATGTTAGTGTATAATAATAGTTATTTTAGCGATGTAAACGTATAAAAAAAGAATAAAATAGTGATAACACATGATATTGAAATTTTATAAACTAAGGGGGTGTTTGGGATTGATTATTCAAAAGAGATTATGCGTTTTGAAAAAGCAGGGGTGGAGCTGCCTATAGATTATTGCGTTTTGGTATCCTAAAAACCTAATTATCTGCGTTTTCAAAACGCAATCCAAACATTAAAAACTGATTATTCGTGTTTTCAAAACGCAATAATCTAAAAATCAGATTTAAAACGCAATCTCAAACACCCTCTAAATCAAATACACGAACAACAAAATTAATAAAGAGGAAAATTTCTAGTAGGCATAGGTTAAACTATTAATTGTGTTTATTTTTATTAACTATTACTCTAGTTAATATCTAAAAAAGTAAGTAAAACATTTAAAAAAAACAAAGAAGGTACCATACAGTGAATGCATTGCTATTAAATATTTAAAAACATTTAAAAAAAAGAAAGAAAGTATCGTACAGTGATATTGACCACTACTATTTTTTATGACATTGTTAAATTACACAAGCACCCTTCATTTACTGCTGTATATCATCACCTTCACGAAACACACCATCCAATTAATGCACTTCTCTGTAACAATTGCACAGACCGGAAAATATTCCGGTGACTATTAAAACTTTTCTTCTTTTCGCTGCCCTTATTGCTGGTCATCTAACAATCTTTGAGGGTCAAAAATACGAAAACTCACTGGATGATGGATCAAAGCTTGTATGGTCAGCCGGTGTCCGCAGGGTCAACGGACCCTCCTGACCCTCCTGTAGTTCCGTCCCTGGATATGCTGTTGACTTAGCCTTCGGAATACATCTCAAAGGGATACAATGATAGGCCTTCAATGGAGACTCGATATACACCAAGTACCATCAGCTTGGTATTTGGTGGTATTGTGTTTCCAAAATCGTGTGTGACTTTTGTGGGTCAGGACAAGTCAGGTTGATTGTAAATCCTTACTTTTTGCAGTTTTCTTGACTAAGGTTGTATTGTTGTAATATGTTCTAAAAAACTTACCTTTCAGGTGTATCTCTCTCTATATCTATACTTTCAATAATAGGAGAGTCGTGGGTGACGTCAGAAAGTCAATTTGTCAACACCTTAGGCAGGCCACCAATGCCTGCGTGATGCAAAAACTGACGTTAGTAACCCCATTAAAATATTCAGAAAAAATACGTGAGCCACGTTAAAGCACCGCTGCTGTCCTCAACATCGGTTCACAAACAAAGGGTCTGCCGTCAAGTAGCAGATGTTAGCCACGTACGCTGCAGCATTTAGGCCCTAAGTTTGAATTTTAAGGGGAAAAATTTAAATTAACGTAGGGAAACGTGCCTCATTAGCTCCTTATATATAAACACACAAACAATTCAGCCATTTCTAATATCAGCTTCAATTTTTTAAACCTAAACAAAGATTTGAATAATTTCCCTCTTAAAAGCTCTCTTTAAAATCGTGTCGACGTCAATGGTGTAACATCGAGAAATTTTCCCCAATATTTGGATTAGTAAAACCACCACTTTACCTATATTATGCTTTCTTTTGTACAAATATACTAACCTTGTCTAATAACTTTTTTTTTAATAATAATAATGTTAGTCTTTTAAAAAAAAAAGAAAGTAAACTACATCGGATGTTTTTATTAGCGAATCATACTGCATATTTTATGTTTAGCCATTTAATAATGTTTGGACTAATTGATTTAGTTTTCAATATCTTTATTTTGGTCTTGAATGTCTCGCTCATTTTACGGAGTGACTGACAACTTTGTTTGGCTATTTAAAGGACTTGTATTTCCATGAACCAAAAACACAAAATAATGAGAATCACTCAATATTTATGTTAGGACAGAAAGGATTGAATAAACCACTTTTGCAAACCTTAGTCTAATTCATTCTTCTGCAAAAATATTCTAAGTATAGAACTACTGAAGAAAGAAGACTAAAGTACTGAAGAAGGATTCAACAAGTACTGAAGAAGAAAGATCAGAAGTTCTGAAGTCTAACCAGACATGTTCATTGAAGAACTACTAAAGACAAACTACTCATCAGTAGTTTGTCATTCATCAGCACTTGTACCAGAATCATTCCACCGCCTTATGTTTCAGTAGTTTATTAGTTTATTATTACTTTATCATTTTGTACAAGTTCCAAGACTACAGCCTGTTGTAGTATTGCTTCTGTGTTACGTTTTGAACAGGGTTCATGTATTTGTAAGTCTATAAGTAGATGGGTTCATCCCACTATTTTAGACGTCGATTTTAATAGAAACTGAAATCCTTCAAAGCTTATTATTGTTCTTTCCATTTCTGAGAATCTATCTTAGTATTTATTATCATTCTCATTCAATACTTAGATTCTCATTAAACTTGTCTTTTGCTTTCAAACATCCAGGGGGAGTAATAACTCCTGTCGATAGTGTAACTTTACTTGCTTATTCCGCTGTGCAAATCTGATAAGAACTTGCTAAACACATAAGTGTTCACTAGCAAGTAAACCATCAAGAGCATACTGATCCAACATTTGGTATCAGAGCACTGGTTTATCTGATCGCATATCAATCTAACACATTGAGAATCAGACACAGACTCTTATTGATATTCAATAAAGGATTAAAAGTTCACTTTTTCAACATCCATCACTTTAAGAGATATTGGACAAATCAATACTCTTTAAAATGGATCCACATAATACTGGTTCTGCCAATAAAACTGCTATGCTAGTCAGAAATGAATACAATATCTGGCAAAGGAGAATGGCACATACTTTATCACAGACCAACATCGGTTGCTGGAAATCTGTGATATATGGTACTCACAAACCAGTAAACATTAATCTTGAAACTAAAGTTGAAATACCAAAAGACCCAAAAGACTACACAGAAGATGATTTCCTAAAACTTGAGCTAGATGCTAAAGCTTTCTCTATGTTGGCAATGGCACTCCCAAATGAAATCTACTCTGGACTATTACATTGTGATAGTGCCAAGGAGCTTTGGGATTGCCTAAAAGAACTGTTTGGAGGAACTGAATTGGTGATTGCCAACACCAGAGAAATCCTGGCTCAACAATATGAAACTTTTGCTCACATAAATGGGGAAACTTTAACTCAACAATTTGAAAGATTCTACTCATTAATATCTGAGCTAAAATTAAATAGTCTGACCTATACGACTGTATCTATGCTTCATAGATTTTTAAGGTCTTTACCTGAAAAATGGGAAACATATTCAATAGTCCTTAGATCTTCACCAGACTTTAGCTCCCTCACTCTTACAAAATTACATGGGAGATTGCTAACTTTTGAAAGAGAAATCGATCAAAAGAAGAAATTACAAAGTTCTGGTAAAACTGCTGATGACTATCTACCAGGTAGTACAACACTATTGGGACAAGATTCACATACTTGTTCAAATAGTTTTGGATCTTTTGACCACATTGGCATAACTGCTGGGATCTCTTTAGAAAGATAATTCCTAGGTTATGACAATGATGAATATAGTCAAACTGCTGATAACATGTGTTTTATCATGGATGATTTAAAAAATTTCAGCAATGATGACTTAGAAGAAATGGACATCTTACACCAACTGGCCATGTTAAGTATTAAAACAAACAAATTTTATAAAAATTCAGGAAGGAAATTTCCAGGACTAAACAGTTCTACAAAAATTGGTTTTGACAAGTCTAAACTTAGATGTCATAAGTGTCAAAAGTTGGGACACTTTGCTAGAGAGTGTAGAAGCTCTAGCTATAACCAATCTCAGTCTGGAAATCAGTTTAACCCTAGTTATAATAGGAATAATGGAACACAGGCAAGTGCACATTTTGTACAGGCACAAGCTGCACAAATCCAATATGTGCCACAAGTACAATATGTACAGATGCGTGCTCAACAGATGCAGAGCCAACAACCAATCCCTCCCATTCCAGCTGCTCAACAACCTCCACAGACTCAGCAACCCTCACAACAAAGTTTGTTTACCTCAGGGTATATTGACTGGAGCAGTCTTCCTTTGACACTACTGAGTGCAATCCTGATGCATACAACAAAATGTTTGACATCAACTGGGGAGAACCTGACAATGGCAGAAAGAATTTTGCCTTGATGGCATTTGAGGGCTGCACCTCAAAATCTGCCCTGTCTCAGGTATCAAAAGAATCTTTAACAAAACTTTGTTCAACTTCACGTAAAGAATCTTTTGCTCTTATAAGAGAGACCAATGTGCATTTACAAGGAAAAACAAATGACTCTGAGAGAAAATTTACTCAGATGAAGTGTGATTTAGAAAGAAAACTTGCTGCAAAGGCAAAAAAAAATTCTAAATTGACTAACAATGCTATTGAAACCCAAGCACAACTTAAAATCATGATAGTTGCTCCAATTAAAAAAGCAACAGGTTTGGGAAATTTGTCCCTTACCTCCAAAAAAGCAACCAATTGGCACAAGATGGGTTTTCAGGAACAAACAAGATGAGGGTAGTATGATTATAAAGAACAAGGCAAGACTGGTGGTACAAGGTTACTCTCAAGAAGAAGGAATTGATTATGATGAAACCTTTGCTCCAGTTGCAAGACTTGAAGCCATGAGGTTATTTCTGGCTTATGCCATTTCCAACAAAATAAATGTTTTTCAAATGGACGTTAAAAGTGCAGTTTTGTATGGAAAAATCAAAGAGGAAGTGTATGTTTGTCAGCCACCTGGGTTTTAGGATCCTTCTCATCCTGAGTGGGTGTACAAGCTGGACAAAGCTCTTTATGGGCTAAAATAGGCTCCAAGAGCCTGGTATGAAACACTTTCTAACTTTTTGCTCAAAAATAGCTTCACAAGAGGCTCCATTGATAAAACTCTTTTCATAAAATATGTTGGAACTCATGTCTTACTTGTTCAACGAACACAAAACCATGTGATGAATTTAAGAAACTCATGCAATCAAAATTTGAGATGGGTACAATGGGAGAACTGCAGTACTTTATAGGACTACAGATTTAACAACAAAAAAAATGGAACTTTTATACATCAATCTAAATATGTTAAAGAATTATTAAACAAATTTTCTTTACAAGACTGTAAATCATGTTCCACTCCCATGACACCTACCATACAAGTTGAACCAGATGATCAAGGAAAACAGGTTGATCAAACCATGTATAGATGTATGATAGGTTCCCTTTTATATCTAACTGCTTCTAGACCAGATATTATGTTTTCAACATGTGTCTGTGCTAGATAGCAATCAGCTCCTAGGGAATCACACCTAATTGCAGTCAAAAGAATATTCAGACATCTGAAAGGAACTCCTACACTTGGAATTTGGTATCCTGCTTCTAGCAATACCAAGTTATCAGCCTTTTCAGATAGTGACTATGCAAGGTGCAAAATGTCAAAAAAATCTTCATCTGGTGGTTGTCAATTCTTGGGAAACTGTCTAGTGTCCTGGCAATCAAAGAAACAAACATATGTTGCAACTTCAACTGCTGAAGCTGAATACATTGCAGCTGCAAGTTGTACATCACAGATACAATGGCTCCAATATCAACTTCTTGATTATGGAATAAAAGAGACCAAGACACCATTGCTTGTAGACAGCAAATCTGCCATTAGCATCATTCAAAATCCTGTTCAGTTCTCAACAACTAAACATATTGAAATCAGGTATCATTTCATAAGGGATTGTTATGAAAAAGGCAAGATTGAAGTGAAGCACGTGACAACAGCTAATCAAATAGCTGACATATTCACTAAACCCCTTGACACATCAACATTTCAGAAGTTAATATCTGTGCTTGGGATGCAAAATTTGTAAGTGTTTCTTTTATTTTTCTGCACATATTTTTATTTTTCACTTATATCTATCTGTCTTTAAAACTTCTAAAAAAGAGAGAAACTACTTGTAAACGTAAGAATTTGACTAAAACAGGATTAGATGATCATACAAGTTACAAAACCAGGTGCGAAAACCTTAGCTTTGAATAAACTGATAGAAACTCAAATCAAAACACAATCAATATCATTTTCAAAGCTTTTCATAGATTAACTTTTGCATAAACTTGATTACAATCACAATTCAGTTAATCTAGATCAAATACAGACACTTTCAATCTAATCTGGAACCTGACCTCAAAACACACACAACTAATAACTCTCTTACATTATCAAAAACACAAAATCTATTTATAGACTCTGCACATTCGCCCCTTTACTGTGGTCGAATGTGGAATAGTTCCACATTCGCCCAGTACAAGGTACGAATGTGTATCTTGCTCAGCTTCCAATCTACCTTCGCCCAGTGATCTTCTACCTTCGCCCACTTTTGGCTTACCTTCGCCCACTATTATTTCACATTCTACCAAACAACACTATTTAACACATGTTAACATCCAATCACTAGTCGCAAAACGCATCTACAAACTCCCCCTCGACTATTGATTGGATTATCTTCTCTTTTCGTCCATAGCTTTGTTCATCAGCTTAATTCTGAGTTGTTTCTTCTGCTCATTGGTCATTACAGGCTCAAACTTTCTCTTCACCGGTTTTGACACATTTGCCATCTTCACCGTCTTGCCAAGTTTACTCTCCAAATTACTCCCTGCATTAATATCATAAGCAAAGCAAACTCCAACCACTTGAGTATACTTCCTTGCTTGATCAGCGTCTTTCGGCTCAAAGTAAATCGGATTATAGAAAAGCATGATGATGTCTTCAAAAGTACAATTAATCAACCACATCGGATCAAATACATGAACATGCTTGTATTTATCCTTCCCGTCTCTCAACACTATCACCGCTTCAGCCTTCCTCCAATCATAATACCAGAAAATAAAATCAGCACTGAAATGTTGTGGCATGGGCATCAAAGGTATTTTTCTTATCACTTCAGGTGCCTTGTATATCAAAGTAACCCGTTTCAGCTTGGTTTGAGGATCAATATCCCTATGAACTTTCCTTCGGGGATATTGAGGCTTGAATCTATTCCATCTTGTTCTACTTTCCCAAACCAGCTTGTCTGCACACCAACCGACATGAGTACCGCTTACTGAAGCACCAGACATAGGGAATCTGCATAGATCTCTGACCGCCCAGTACGGTAGAGTTAGCAAATCAATGAATCTGTTAAAATACAAGATCCCTGTTTCCCATTTAGCAGCTATGCACTTCAGCCTGCCCAAATATGTCCACCCGAGAGCTCTGCCTTTGAACTTGGCATTGTGAAATCTATAGAAGTTTCCTTGAGCTTCAGGCTTTGTTCGGGTTTCATCCATTTCTCTCAATTTCTTCAAGTAACTCTTCAATTCATCAGATTGATTTGAAGATTCTTGCTTATCAGCACCAAACACCTTCTCCACAAACTCTGCACTTCTTTGCTGTGCCTTCTTCTTCGCCGAATTGTTTGGTGTCTCAGTGAAATCAGGAAATATCTCATCTTTATCTGTTTCTCTGAAGTACTGAGGAAATTCTTCATGAGTTATATCTTCAACCTCCACTTCATCAAGCTCAGGAGTATTCTTATCATCTGAGTGACTTCCAATATCCTTTTCAGAAATATCTGGAATCGACTCATCTACTATAAACTCCTCAAATGTTTTCCCTACCCTCTGTGCAAGTCCATCCAGAATTTCCTTTGCCACAGAAGCAGGTACTTCTCCTTCTTCAAGATCAGGATCTTCGTATTCCAATTCATATCTCAAATCATCAGTTTGGAATATTTCAGCAAAACATCCTGTGAACTCAATAGTCCATTCTCTTCTTTCCAACATATCTTTATACACTTGTTTAGCATCATCTGATAAAGATCTCACCTTCTCATTCCAGAAGATACTTTCATCTGAATCAACATTCTCGCCTTTCTTTTTCTTTGAACTTGATTCTCCAGTACTCTTCTTTTTGGATGTTCTTTCTTCAAATGTAAACTTTGAAGTATCATCTCCTCCATCATCATCATCACTCTCACTATCATCCTCTTTCTGTCTCTCAGACCCTTCTGCATCATCATTATCATCCTCATCATCACTCTTCTCTGACTCTTCATCATCCTCATCAACTTGGGTGCAACATTATACAAATCATCAATCAAATCACTAAGGCGTTTGTTCTCAGCCCTTAGTTCTTTGTTGTCTTCTTTAATCAACTTTATCCTGTTCTTGTTTCTTGCACACTTTCCCTCAAGCTTTTTATTCTTTGCTTCAACCTTCTTAACCTTCTCGTTAATCTCATCTTGATTTGATTTAGAAGCAACCACAATCTGAAGCATTTTCTCTTCATTCTGCTTAACCTTGGCTATTTCAGCTTGTTGAGCCACAATCATCTTCATCATATCATCCATTTTCCTGTTCACCTGCTTCATTACATCATCATCCACAGTGACTTTCTTGGATTTGGATCTAGATGGCTCAACTTCCTTTTCTTTCTGAGGCTTTCTGAACATGTCAAGTACTTTGTCCAGTGCAACATTTAGTTGATCAGCTGATATTGTTTCTGCCTCTTTAGACTTCTTTTGCTTTTTGGTGACCGGTGAAGATAGCTTTGACGATGTACCAGCATCGGGTACTCTTTTTCCCTTCAACAGTTGTGCTAATTCTTTCTCTCTCAACTGTTTAGTGGTTGTCTTCTTAGACATGGTCTTGTGCTTTGGCTTAGGCAAGTTTACTACCACAGTTTCTCCAGTATTCAACTCATCCAAGTCAACACCTAAACCTTCATCTTCAACATTCAACGACTTCTTTCTTTTCTCAGCTTCCTCAATCGATTTGTTTAAAGATTCAGACTCACCAACCATAGTGGCCTTACGTTTGGTGGTCCTAACATTCTCAGCATCAGAATCCCATCGTTCTTCTACCTCAGTTTCCTCTGAATCCACTGATTCTTCATCCACCAAACCAGTACCTTTCTTTGCAGTTGATTTCTTTCTTACCTCCTGTTGCTTAGAACTTCCTTGATCAGTCTTTCCCTTACCCTTCCCTTTGGCTCCGGGATTGACTACCTGTCTCTTCCTCTTAGTGCTTGCATCAACATACACCAAGGGATCATCATTATCAGAATCACTGTCATCATGTCTTGCTCTGTTCTTGCCAGGATCAGTGTAATCCTGACTAGCCAAAGCTCCAAAAAGTCTCCTGTGAGGTGGCCTTTCGTTGTCTGGCACACCCTTATATCCTTTCATTCTCACCAAAGTACGAATGTTCATGTGATCTTGACCTAGGATCATAGTTGGATCCTTCTTCAATTCTGGATACCTGTAGTCAAAGATCATCATGAGAAACCTCGGATATAACATGAATTGCTTTTTCTTCAATCCCTTTAACATCTCAAGCATGTGATCTAAAATCATACCAGATACGTTGAATGGTTTGTTGAGAGTCAACGCAACCATCAACGAGCTTAGACTTCTTCTCATAACATCATAACCACCGCTCACACATCCAAATACGTGGATAATGACATGTGCAAAGTACTTGAACTGCACACTCAGCTTCCCTTTATACATAGATCCATCAGTGATCGGACCTTTGTACTTCATTCTTAAGAAACAAGCCTTCTGTTCAGTCCACGACAATTCTCTGGGATCCTCACTGACCTCGAACTTTATCTGGAGTGCTTCTCTAATATCAGACTCTGTAATAAACATCTCCAAGTCTTGTATCTTGCTTCTAATGATTGTCTGATTATTCCAGAAGTCATACTTCGCATTCTTGTAGAAGTCTTCAATGATATCTTTGTAAATGATAGTCGGAGTAGCTAAAGCATAGACAACTCTGCTCCTCCTCAAGAATTCAATGATTCTAGTAAACTCTACATTCTTTTCCACATCGCCAAGATAAGCACAACAGTTATGTGTTTTCTCAAACAACCAACTGCTTGTACTTGACGATTCTCCTTCCTGAACGTTCTCTGGAACTGGTTCTGAAACGATATTCTCCACTGGAGTCTCAACATTCTCAGTCTGGTCAGCCATCTGCACATCAAAAACAGAAACAAGTGTCAAAATACAAAAACGACAAAAATTCAAAATTTTAAGGTTTTAAAGTTCCACATTCGCCCATTTTGATCTGGACGAATGTGAGTTTTAAGGTGCGAATGTAAAATCTTCTGGACGAATGTGAAATGATTTTGAGTTAAAAACACATTCGCCCGTTTTCATATACATTCGTCCAAAACTCTTCACCTTCGCCCGTTTTGTTGACCCGAAGGTGAACCTGTTCATCCCCAAAATTTAAAAATTTTGCCAATCATGTTTTTAACATGTAATTTTGATTAGGATGTGTCCTACTGTGGCCGATCAACACTCGTCCATCATCAATTGTTTGTTAATTTCAATTTACATCGGTTTTAAAGATGAATTAGGTTAAAATTGTTTCATTCGATCAATTTACCAATCAAACAATGTTATTATCCTAATTCTATGAATCTTCTCCCCCTAAAACTGATGTATATTGAAATGCAATAAAAAAGAACAAGCAATTAACATCCTAAAACCCCCAAATATGAAACCCTAAGTCCGGTTATAAAAACAATGATCCTGATCTCGTTAAGGCTCCATTACCTGTGATATTAGTATAGAAATGATTAGTAGATGATAGGGAATCAAATGCACAAGAACAAGGAATCAAAGCAACAAGGTGACAGAACGAAGAAAGATTTTAGAAAAATTATAACTGAGATGGTCGAACATGAAAGGCCTTATATATATGATGCACCTTCGACCGTTTCTTTGGTCGAAGGTGGGGTGATTCCACATTCGCCCCAAGTGAATGACCCGAATGTGGAATTTACACCCGAAGGTGAAGTTTTGTTATAAAAATACCCTCATTCGTCCAATGTGTAACGGCCGAAGGTAACAATTTTTCCACATTCGGCCCAATTAAGGGGCGAATGTGAAATGGAAAAACTGAAAATTTTGCCAAATCACGAATTCGAATCCCGTTCAACATTTTTCAATCTGTAAAACTTCCAAAACTCAAATTTTCACTTTTTGAATGATACAAAGCCCAGATGGTGTTATCAAATCTCAGAAATTAACCATCAAACATCCTCGGTTATCAAAAATAAAGCAGAATTGCAAAAATTTTGGATTTTTCTGAAATTTTATCAAAACACACCTAAAATCTTTTTGGATTTTGTATCTTTTTGACAATAAAAGAAAAATGCAACAAAGTAAATGAAAGCAGTAAACATTTTGTGATATCCGGTAAGAGGATCATATCAGTTTTCTGAGAAATCTGATCACAGCGTTGATCTGTTTGTTTAATATTATCATTAGAAACAATATGTGACACGGCAATTGCTGATATTGTGGTCCACGTAAGCTCACATGCAGACAATTACGCAATGCTTTAAAATGATACGAGTTAGGTGTATTAGACTAACACATTGTGGTGCCCACACACACGACATACTCCCGTATCAAGTAATTGCACAAAGCTTCGTCGTAACGCGTGATTATGCCAGAGTTATCCATAAAAATTTACAAAGTATATAGCACAGAGGTGTACAGGTCAGCAAATGAATGCAGCAAAGTAACATGTGCGTATATACTAGGTTGAGGCTGATATTAACCACTGATTTGCCTCAGAAAGTCAATACGATGTAATAATGATCTTTGATCAATAAAACATAAAGTTCCTCAATTCAGTTACTTTCGGTTTTGGCAATTAAGCTCTTTTGCAAATATTCTGATGAAACTAGGTCCGTAAATCAATACGACATAAGTTTAATCAGAATATCCCGGATAACCATAACATAACGACCCGAAACCTCAGATTTTGGCAATCCTATCAAACGAAATTACGGTACTAAGACCATATGCCCATGAGGTGTTCAACCACGAACGCGTAGTTTGTTATGTTTGTATCACTAATGCACGCAATATTTAGTCTACGAAGCCTATCAGCATATCACACGTAATCAACATACGTCTCATTATACTATACAATTCTTTAGCCTGTGTCATATCCCCACTGATGTACTATCATTTCCTCTTTTTATCCAGGAAATCATTTTGGTTTTTCTAATTTTTTAGGTCTTTTGAAAATTTTCAATGTTTTTGGTTTTCCTGATAAAATGACTCCCCCTAAAATAAAGAACATATTTTTGGGTTTTTAATTTTTCTGAAAAACAAAACAAAAATTTGAAAGAAACAATCCACTTGAAAGCATCAACTTCTTTGAGGATTATGATAGAAAAGAGAAATTCCCAATTAGCAAAGAGAAATTCCCAATTAGCAAAATATTAAAAACTAAAACTAAAACTAAAAAGCGATAAACTGAGGTGCCGATTAGTCCTGTTTTTCTTTTATATTGTTTACTTTTAAAAGATATTCAAAGCGAGATCTGTCAAAAGCTTTTGTAAACAAATCTGCACGTTAGTAGTCAGTATGGATTTTGACCATATCTATCAATTCCTTAGCATAACAATCACGGATAAAATGATATTTGATCCGGATATGTTTCGCTTTAGAATGATTTTCAGTATTTTTAGTTAATGCAATTGCGGCTTCGTTGTCACAGTGTATAGGGGTTTCAAGAAACTGCAAACCGTAATCCACCATCTGCTGTTGGATCCAGAGTACTTGCGAACAGCAACTCGAGGCTGCAATGTACTGCATTGCCAGGTAATTAACCTGCTCCCTAAAAACTGGCAACCAGCTGTAGTAGATTTGCTATCCTTATCACAGCCGCCCCAATCTGCATCACTAAAAGCAATAAAATCAAAATCATCATCATTAGGGTACCAAAGTCCTTTTGAGGGACAACCCTTCAGATATCGAAGGATACGCTTGACCGCCGTCAGATGACTTTGTTTCGGCTTCGATTGATAGCGAGCACAGAGACACGTTGCATACATAATATCTGGTCGAGACGCCGTCAAATACATCAGAGATCCGATGATTGCTCTGTATGTAAATGGGTCCGTCAGCTCCCCCTTAGCGTCCACTCCAATCCCGTGATTGGGTTGAATCGGGGTATCCATCGGCTTAGAGTCCTCCATCTGGAATTGGCTCAAGATGTCGGATACATATTTCGTCTGGTGAATGAAGATCCCGTCGGGTCTTTGGTCCACCTGCAAGCCGAGGAAAAACTGCATCTCCCCCATTGCGCTCATTTCGAACTTTTCTTGCATGACAGATTCGAATTCCCTGCATAAAAGTTCATTAGTTGAACCAAATATTATATCATCAACGTAAATCTGTACTAGAAGCAAATCATCTCCCGTCTTCTTCGTGAAGAGGGTGCAATCGACGAGGCCGCGCTTGAATCCTTTGGAGATGAGATATGTACTTAGCTCCTCGTACCACTGTCTCGGAGCCTGATGCAAACCATATAGAGCTTTGTTCAGCACATAGACCTTATCCCGGTGGATTGGGTCCTTAAAGCCTGGTGGCTGCCCGACATAAACCTCTTCCTTGACTTTCCCGTACAAAAATGCGCTCTTGACGTCCATTTGATAAACTTTGAATTTCTTGTATGAAGCAAACGCAAGGAACAACCGAATAGCTTCAATCCGTGCTACTGGTGCATAGATTTCGTTGTAATCAATTCCTTCGATTTGATGAAAACCCTGCATGACCAATCTGGCTTTGTTACGAACAATAACCCCACGATCATCCTTTTTGCACTTAAACACCCATTTAGTGCCTATTTTCTTCCTTCCCGGCGGCAAATCCGTGAGCGTCCAAACTCCCAATTTCTGGAATTGTAATAACTCCTCCTGCATGGCTTCAACCCAGGCATCTTCATTCAAAGCGTCCTTGTATGTCCTTGGCTCTACCTGTGACACATAACACGCAAACGACCAATCATTTTGACTACCAGATTTTTGAATTTTGGCATATAAAGCTAAAGCACCAAAACTCTCTGGCGAGTTAACACTTCTCAGCTGCCCTCTGGTCATAACACCACTTCCAGGATCACCGATAACTTGCTCCAGCGGGTGAATACGATGAATCCGAGATTCCGGATAATCAGGTACAATAACTCCCGTCTGAGCAGTCAAGTTTTCTACAGCATCCAGATCATGACCCGTGTTTGATGATGAAGCAACATCTGGAGTTGGAGTTGGGTGCACTGGCATTGCCTCTGGTTCTTCTGCATGTTCAAGAATGACTTCTTCAAATTGTTCAACTTCAGATTCTGAAGAGTCTAATGAAGTTGAAGCCTCTTGAAACACATCTTCCTCTTGTATAGGAGCATTGGAATCATTAGAAGCTGGTAGGGGGTTCACGGTGATTGGACGCACCAACGATGAAGTCGTTGCGTTTTCACACTCGTATAGTAATCTGATAACAGCTTCTTCAACCAAGCTATCTAGATTGAATGATTCAAAGAAGTCTTTGTAATCAAACATCCAATCAGGACCCGTGCCTTGCAAATTTTGAGTATATCGTTGAACTTCCACGTTAGCCCAATCCTCCACTTGACGAGTTCTCTTGTTGAATACCCGTTTGAGCGGGGTTGCATATCCAACAAAATATCCCTCCTCAGCTTTAGGACTAAACTTCTCACCTGGATTCAACATCGTGCATGGCGCCCCAAAAGGTTCTAGATACTCTAAGTTGGGCTTTCGTCGGTGTAACAGTTCATAAGATGTTTTTCCAAACTTCTTCACTGTTAGAACCCGATTTAGTGTATAATTTGCTGCATAAATCGCCTCGTTCCAGAACATTATCGGAAGATTTGAATCAGCAAGCATTGTTCTAGCCGCTTCAATTAGAGTCCTATTCTTTCGTTCAGCAACACCGTTCTGTTGTGGGGTGTACGGAGCCGAATATTCATGGTGTATCCCTTTGCTTTCACAAAGTTCAACCATCTTGGCATTTTTGAACTCCGTCCCATTGTCACACCGAATTCTCTTTATCTTCACATTGTAGAGATTCTCCAGTCGAGTGAACAGAACTTTCAAGTTGTTAAAGGTGTCACTTTTGTTTTGCAGACACATCACCCATGAAAATCTTGAGTAGTCATCAGTGACAACTAAACAATAAAGCTCTCCAAGATGACTTTTGCGCTTGACTGGTCCAAATAGGTCCATGTGCAGTCGCTCAAGTGGCATCTCAACAGAGTTGACTTTCTTCACTTTGTGGGCCTGTTTGTGTTGCTTCCCCTTCTTACAGCTAACACACTTGTCATTCAGATGGAAATGTTTCACGTTTACTCCATCGACAAGCCCATTTTTCACAAGTTGATTCATTTTTCTCAGATGAATATGCCCCATTCTTCGGTGCCACATTATCGATTCTTTCTCAGTCGCTTTGGATAGAAAACATGTTATTTGCCCCTGTGATGTCATCGCCTTGGACATATCAAGAATATAGAGATTGTTGACGCGAGGTGCCATCAACATTATCCACTCCTTTGGAATTTTGAAGCCCAGTTTGAGAATATAGCAGGATTTGTCATCAAAATGTACAGAAAATTGTTTATCACATATTTGACTGACACTCAGCAGATTATAATCTATCTGCTTCACATAAGATATCCGCTCAAAGCTCACTATCCCATTACTCACGCTCCCCTCCATTGTGATATATCCACCTTTGTTTCCAGCGAATGCGACATACCCTCCATTGATGTTTTTCACGTCGAACAGCAATGCTAGATCCCCTGTCATGTGGCCTGAAGCTCCACTATCAACAATCCAAAGACTGCTAATAGGGCCAGCTGAAGCTCCCTGCACACAAAAAGTAAATCATTTAGTTCTTTCGGGGGACCCAAGCCTGAGTCTTGGGCCTTTGAACATCAGCTTTCAAAGAAACATTCTCATTCACATTTTCAACAACTTTTTGTTTTGGATCAATCTTTTTCTGATTGTTCAAAACAGTTTCCTTTTTCTCATTGACCTTAGAAGTAGAAGCTCCTGGAGTACCATTGGGTGACCAAGATTGTTCAGATCTTTTAAGAATGCGAATCTGAGATTTTGGTTTCTCAGTCGGTTTCTGAACATTGTTAACAAATGTAACTTTCTTGGTTACCTTATCTGAGTTAATAGACTTAGGTCCAACATTTGATTTGACAATCGGTTTTTGTGGAACCTTTTGCCTATCAATTGTTGCGTTCACCACAGGCTTTCTCCATGATTGTTCCATAGCAATCCGATTTCTTTGATCATATTGAATTGGACGATTGTTCCTTATTTGATGAAAATTGTTTTGATTATAAAACTGTTGTTGTTGAGGAACAACTCGTCTATGTGGTGGAACATAATGATCAATCGGTTTTCTCATGGAATTTCTCACTTCAACCTCATGTCTTTTATGCCTTACATATGGACACTGAGCAAGTAAATGCCCACGTTCCCCACATTTAAAGCATTTTCGATATTCTTCAAAAACATATTGAGCATTTGGTTGAGCAAATGATCTAACAGGATATTGATCATTGTACTGTTGATTCCTCAAACTCTCAGGGAGTGGCCCTTTTGAGTAGGTAGGCTCATGAAAACCATTAGCTCTGTCATTTGGTCGGATGAACTCTGTGATATGGACCTTTGGTTCTTGAGGAACATCCAAATACAATTTCTTTAAAATTGCTGGTGGAATCTCATTTGTTCTCTCATGTTTTGGGAACCAAATAGTGCTTTCTTGCCAAATGTTTTCTATTTTAGCATAGTTAGCAATTTTGATTGGAAATTCCTCATCCGAGATGATTTTATCGGATCCTTCCATCCAATAAAACACCTTGACAGGTTTGTCACATGGTTCATTCTCAAGGTCCTTTTTAAACACATTCTTTTCAGACTTTTTCTCACGATGAGCATTTGCCATCGGATGCACATGTTGAGATGGTGAAACTGGTTCAGTAGTAATGATGTGATTTTCTTTTGGAATTTCACATGCATTAACAGTTTGGTCATTACCAGTATCATCACTCTCTGAGTCTGAATCCAAACTTTCAGCATAAACACCCTCATCATTCAAGCCTAAAATCGGTCTCACATCGGAATGAGGATCACCAATACTCGAGGTATTAGATTCAATTTCCGATGATGAGTCTGTTTTTACCGAGCTCTCCGGTATAACTTGGTGATAATTATGATTTTCAAAAAGCACCGGAGATGGCACAGACTTGTAATTAGTGGTGTTATCATCTATGATGTGGTCTACCACGTAAGCAATTTGCTTATAACTTTCCAACTTTTTGTTTACTTTCTCAGCAAAGCATTTTATGGCTGCCATTTCCAACTTGGTATTTTCAATTTCATTGATATAGTTGTTAATTGCCAATTGTTTTAATGATAAAGTATTTTTCAAGTCAGAAATGTCCTTTTTGTAGCCATCTAATACCTTGTTGAAAGCATTCAACTCTTTGCGAGTAGATTGACTGTTCATGATAGCACTATCACGTTGAACTCGGAGTTGTTTATTCTCCTCAGTCAATCTATCACATGTGCCACAATATTTATTACTTTTAATATCAGTGCTAGACTCAGAACTTACAAGTTTTGGCGGATCAGTCATGGCCATCAATGCGAAATGAGCTTCCTTTCCAGTAAAGAATTTGGAATAGTCAATCTTGGTGAAAGCATCATCAGCAATGCACGACTTCCTTGTCATCAGAAAATCCGCTTCTGCTAGCAACTGATATATGTCATCATCTAGTGATGTAATACTTGCTTCTGTATCCAATTCACTGTCTGAATCAGAATAAACCGATTCACACTCCTCAGGAACATCAGAAACAGTATCAATCACCACTCCAGAATTAGCTTTCTCAACCTTAACCTCAACAGGTTCAGTCTCCACATCCATTTCAGCCTCAGACTCATCACTGTCACACTCAGTTTCTTTCTTTTCATCCACTGTCACCGACTCTTCAATATCAACCTTGCAAGCAACGCAAGCCACATTGCCACCAGTAGTAATTTCCTCCACTCCTATTTGCAATCCCGACCAATCAAACCTTTCATCTTGTTGAGTCATCAATGCTTGATTCTGACTCGTGTTCTGTTGTGTCTCATTCGGTGTAGTGATCGGTATAACTGTTCGGTTAGTGTTGTTAGGAGATTGGTTTTGGATCTGGTTTGATGTGTTAGGTTGTCTGTTTTGGTTGTTGTTAGAGTTATTTTGACGGTTTTGGTAATTGTTGTTGTTTTGGTAAGAAACTCAGTTTTGGTTTTGTTGTTGACGATTCTGGTAGCTTGCATTGAATGGGTTTCTATTACCTTATTTTGGTGGCTGGGTGCATTCACGTTTAAAGTGACCTTTTTCTCCACAGTTAAAACAAGTAACTTTCTCCTTGTTGAACCCGTAGGTTGTATTAGGAGAAGTTCCCAAATCTGTTCTACCTGTCTTTTCAATAAACTCCGTTGCTCTTCTCATGATGCTTGCAAAAGCCCATTGGATATCAATGAGTTCCATCTTTTCCTTGTCGATCTGTGCATAGTCCTCATTGGTTAAGTTGTTATTCCCAATTTGACTAGCAACAAGTCCATTGTAAGATGAAACCATTGCTGAGACTAATGCAATATGTTGTTGAGCAATTTCCACTGTCACATTGCCCAAGTTAGAAGTCTCCAAAACCACTTGTTGTTGATTAGGTTGAGTAACTTGGTTCATTGGTTGTTGAGATTGGCTAGCAGTATAGAAAGATGCTTGTTGCATTGGGGAGAATGGTGAAATGTAGGAATTGTTGTATTGTTGTTGTGGTAGGATGAAGTTTGTGCCATGTAGTTCATGGTAGGTTTTGGTGATTCCATAACATTGAAAATGCAAGCAACATGTGGTGCAACTATCCCTCCTGAACTTGAGTTACTCACAGGAACTGAAGTACCTCCAAAGTATAAGCTAGGATTCTGAGGAACCTGTGCTCTTCTGCTTTCCTCTTCTCTTCCATTTCCTTGTTTTCCAGCTTCTGTATGAACTCTTGAATAGTCCAGTATTGATATGCATCCTTCTCCCTGAGAACTTCCACATGCTGATCCCAGTAAGGTGGTAGAGCATCTGCAAACTTATCCACCAAATTCTTCATAGGAATCTGTATACCTTAACTTGACAATTCAGTTAGCAAATGACTATATCTAGGAGTTAATTCTTTTAAAGTTTCATTTCCAATATAAGAAAAATTCTCAAACTCCTTTCTCAATTCATCCATCCTCAAACTTCTAGTTTTCTCATTCCCATCATGCCTCCTCTTAAGCACATCCCACAATTGCTTAGACGTTGTACAAGTCCCAAATTGATGCAGTAGATCATTTGTGATTGCCTGAGTCAATTGGGAAAAGGCTTTCTTTTCCACCACATATTTCTTTTTCTCATCCTTGGTTAAGCTTTCCAACGGAATTATTTCACCTGTGTTCTCCAAAATAGGTGCTGTGTAACCTTTAGCAATCATACTCCATGCCTCTGCTCCCTCCACTCCCATGCCTTCCAAGTGAATCTTGAACTTGTTCTGCCACTGATTGTATTCTTGTATCTCCATGAGCTTCGGTGGCCGATTCCCACTACCTGAAGACAAATCGTTAATCAATGTAGAAATAGCATTTGTAGTTTGAGTGTTTACCACCGCTGCTGCTACTCCCCAGTAGTCAGGTTGTGGTGCTGGAGGTGCTACACTTTGAGGCATCGAGCTCGTCATCGCCATGTAATTAATCGGTTGCGAAGACTGTGTGCTCGTCTTTTGTGCTGCCACCGTCCATGGGTCCATCACTTGCTGTTGTGGTTGTGTCGTTGCTGGTCTCGGAGTAGTCGGAAAATTCCACATGATCACGAACTTCGAAAAATCCAACACTTAGAAAATTTTCCAAAAATTAGTCCTAGGTTCGCCCAAAATGTTCACTTTCGTCCCTTCTGATGTAGGTTCGCCCAAACAGTGTCACCCGAATGTAAAACTTCACCAGAATGTACAAACACACTAATACTTTTCCACTTTCGCCTAGAAAATTCTAGGTTAGACCAGTAATTTTCCACGTTCGCCCGTTTTATCAACCGAAGGTGAAAAATTATACCCGAAAGTGAAAAAATTCAAACAAAATTTTCAGATTCGCCCAAACTAACCTAGGTTCGACCAAACACAACTCACGTTCGCCCACTAGGTTCCAGGTTCGCCCATTTTCAGAAATTTTCAGATTTGAAAAACGGTTACACTTTGAAAAACGGTTATTTTGATCTCTGATTTTCAAAAGTTTGTGGATTTGAATGATCTTAATCAGGTTATGATTCGGAATTGATTCGGAGCAACTTTAATTCTTGGAATTTTAGATTTTAACCACAAAATCAACTTCAAATCAATCAAAAACACTCAAAAACCATTTTCATGCAAAAACAGATGTATTTTGATCAAAATTATGTCCAAATCAGCTCTGAGTTTATCAAATTTGTTGTTGTATGATCCGTATGGCTCTGATACCACTTTGTAAACGTAAGAATTTGACTAAAACAGGATTAGATGATCATACAAGTTACAAAACCAGGTGCGGAAACCCTAGCTTTGAACAAACTGATAGAAACTCAAATCAAAACACAATCAATATCATTTTCAAAGCTTTTCATAGATTAACTTTTGCATAAACTTGATTACAATCACAATTCAGTTAATCTAGATCAAATACAGACACTTTCAATCTAATCTGGAACCTGACCTCAAAACACACACAACTAATAACTCTCTTACATTATCAAAAACTCAAAATCTATTTATAGACTCTGCACATTATCTTGATCAGCTTCCAATCTACCTTCGCCCAATGATCTTCTACCTTCGCCCACTTTTGGCTTACCTTCGCCCACTATTATTTCACATTCTACCAAACAGCACTATTTAACACATGTTAACATCCAATCACTAGTCGCAAAACGCATCTACACTACTGATGAACAAAACATCAGTATGGGCATATTTTCTGAAAAATGATTAACTTCTGATAAAATAAACTTCAGATGTTATGAATAAAGTGTTTATAAACATTCTCATCAGTTGTTAACAAACCACTGAAGAGAAAATGGGAACTACTGATGATAGTTGTTCTTCATCAGCAGTTATGTCATTAAGGGCAAATCAGACATTTCCCACTTCAGAAGTTTGACCTAGGGCGGTTATAAACTTCTGATAAACACCTTTTTCCACACTTATCCTTTCAAAAAGAAAAAATTCCCTCCTCTCTCACAAACACTCTCAATCCCTAAACCTGCAAACGAAAACACTATTCGATCCACACACACACAAACCACATGGCTCTTATACTAAAACAGGGACACAATCAAAGAGGCTACTTTGAGAAACTTGAAGCCTGGTCCCAATACGACAAAATCATTGATTTAGTCATCAAATCCCAATACTTCACTGCCCTCACCATTGATCCTCCAATCCATATTGAAACTCTAAATGAGTTATGGGCTAACGCAGAGACGGTGACAGTGAATGATCAAGTGATCTCCCTCAATTCAACCATCCAAGGGAGAACAATGGCAATCACACTGGCAACTTTGGGAATTAGACTGGGTCTAGATGATGTGGATGCCCCAGATCATTTTCCAAACTCTGGAATTCATTTGACCATGACAGAGTGTGGTTACCAAGGTACTCTCTCACATGCTACTATTTTTAAGAAATTTTTTAACCCAAGTACAAACTTTTGTTTCATTACATCATCATGTGTCTGAGTCCAAAAACTGGATCTTATGATCAGATGCCCTCTACTTTTCAACCTATTTTTCATTCAATTGTGAATGAAACAAGATTCAAGGCATCAGCACTTCTCTTTAATGAGTTGGTGTTTCATCACCAAAACTCTAAAAAGAAGTTTTTGTTGTATCCAAGGTTCATTATTCAATGCATAATAAAAGAACTTGGAGAAGAGGTGCTTGTGGGTAAAACAACTACTTTAAATCCATTATCCTCAGAAGCATACTCTGTGCATAATAAACTGGCTGCCTGGCCAGAAGATGACCAAGGGGAACCAGAAACAGTCCCCATGGAACCCTCATCTTCCAAACCCTTACCCAAAAAGGCCAAGAAATCAAAACAACAAAAACCAAAACCCACCAACCTTAAAAGAAAGGCAGTTCAGGAGGTTGAGATGCCTGAACTTGCCAATGTGCAATCTGCACTTGATAAAGATGTGACTGAAACATCCTTTTAGTCTCATCCATCTCAAACCCCCACAAGAGCACCAATCACAATTCTCTTCAAAAGAAAGAAATTTAAGAAAACAATACCCATTGACTCTTCTTTTGAAACTGCTGAACCCTTACCCCAAACTGCTGAACCTTTACCACAAACTTCTGAACCTGAAACCATAGAAATTGCCAACTTCTCTCCGGGCTAAAAGAGACTATCCCATTAGAACATGTCAGTCCCCAACAACCACATCAAACACATCAAACAGGGGACATACCTTCAGACCTTGACATGAATGTGGATGTCCATAGCCCTAACCCAAGAGATGAGGATGAACCAGGGTTTCTAAGGCCAAACTTAGAGACCTTAGGTAATTTGAGGCTACTACCACTCATTTACCACCCAGTGGTGGACCTGAGGACAAAAGTAACATTGCTAAGACCTCATTTGTGTCAACTACTGATGAAGGCTTAATGCCAGGGGTAGGAAATCCTCTAAACCAAGAACAAGAGGTACATGAGACAACTGGGTTAGGCCCAGCTCATGATAAAACTGATACTGTCCTCATTGAGGAGATTATTAGGGATTCAGATGATTCCATTGATTTGGATGATGGTTCACACTCCACCAAACATGAATTGACGGCTGCTAGTGAAGGTCCTACACCTAGTGTCTCTAAGCTCAAAGAGCTGGTCACACCAAATCAGGTTAAAGTCCACTTGATCCCTGATTCCCCTAAAGTGGCATCTTCTGTACAACATGAAGATCACCCAAAAACACACCCCTCACTAAAAAGGCCTACCTAATTCCCTGGGTCATCAAGCATAGATCTGAACCAACTATGTAGCCCAGATGGTCCCCTGTACCAGTTGATGAACACCCTCATTGCCAATCACCTCAAATCTTTCAAAACTGCTTTGGAGTTGTCAACCAAAACTCAATTTGAGGTGATTAACAAGAAACTTGGTGAGCTGTCCAACAAGATTGACAACACTCAAGACAGCTTGCTAAACTCACTGGTAGAACTTCTAAACCTGGCAGGCTTCCAGAAGTGGATGAAGCCAAAAAAGGGGAGAAGATTAAGGAACCTAAGGAGTCACTGGAAGCCAGGATAAAGGCATGAGTGGCTCTACAACAACAACAACTGCTAGAGAAAGCCCAAAAACAAAAAGAAGATCAACAAAGGCTTATCTCTAGAACTGAAGTTGAAGCTGAAACTTCCCAAGGCCATAATGAAGAAACTGCCAAAGACTCTGAAAGTACCGAAGACAATCCCTCAGTAGTTGACATTCTGTCAACACTTCAGCAGTTAACACTTCCAACATACAAAGTTATTACGTATTTTATTTCTTATTATCTTATAATAATGAATAATTACGTATACAAACAGCTGAAGAGCCTTCCAAACCAACTGAACAACAACAACCAACTCCTATTCCAAGGCCTACAACAACAACAATGACTGTGCTGAACCCTTCTCCAATTTCAATGTCTAAAGAACTACTAGAGAAGAGTTTAATTGCAGCCCAAAGAAAGGCTAAGGAAGATGAGATCTGGAACAACATGGAAGCAAGGGAAGACTTGAGCTTAAATGAAAAGCTTCAAGCATATGAAGCAGAGTTGAATAGGCAAGCTGAAACAAAGAGAGTTGCTGAAGAAGACAAAAGACAACAACTGGTGTCTTTTATAACAAAGAACATCAAAACAAAAGCCTATTCACTCAAAGGGCTCTCAATGGATGAGCTAACCAGAAGAGCTCAACTTATTGCTGACAAGAATGCAACAGAAAAGGATAGAAAAGCCAAGAGATCAGAAATGATTGAAGAACTGGTAGCTAATGACTATGGTTCAAAAGCCTCAGTGTCAAAGTGGAGAGAAGACAAACTACTGGACACATACAAGAAATACAAGGCTGCCAAGGCTGCAAATCCAGAGAAGTTCAAAACATCTGAAGTATCAACTTCAGTAGTTAGAACTTCTGGTGTCAAACAAAGACCAGCTACCAAGAGACAGTCAGAGGACAATACAAAGACTGATTTCAAGATGGTGTTGCTAGAAGGCAAAACAGTTGTGCAAGGAGACTTTGATATTGAAGAAAAACCTCTTGTAACACAATTTAGGGATCCTTCAACATCTGCTTACCAAATTCAGAAGACTATCACTGACAAACTGCACACAGAGGTAGTTACTGAACATCATTTACCTACTTTTAAATTACCTGACGTGGTGCAAACAGAAGACAAAAGTGAATCCCACCTGAGAGTCACAGAAATAGAAAACATCCAACACTCAGGAACATCCCAGGGATCCAACATGGTTCCCTATACTTCAGATTTTGATAGATCTAAAGTGATGATCATCAGATGGTCCTTTAGTGATTCCAACTCAGTATTGGTGACAAGAAGAGATCTTACAAGCAAGGCCTACAAATCCATGAATGAACTGGGAAATCTATCAACCCAAGACTTGCTTACAATTCAACATTTGGAACCTCAAAGGGGATCTCTCACTGATGAACAGCTAAATCAATTGAAGAATTCCATGTTCAAAGAAATATGGAAGATAGTCAATGACAGAAGAAAACAATAATAAGGAATTAGAAAAGGTTTTGGCTTCATCAATCCAGGGGGAGATTGTTAGGACAGAAAGGATTGAGGAAATCACTTTTGCAAACCTTAGTCTAATTCATTCTTCTGCAAAAATATTCTAAGTATAGAACTACTGAAGAAAGAAGACTAAAGTACCGAAGAAGGATTCAACAAGTACTAGAGGAGAAAGATCATAAGTTCTGAAGTCTAACCAGACAAGTTCACTGAACAACTACTGAAGACAAACTACTCATCAGTAGTTTGTCGTTCATCAGCACTTGTACCAGAATCATTCCACCGCCTTATGTTTCAGTAGTTTAATAGTTTATTATTACTTTATCAGTTTGTATAAGTTCCAAGACTACAGCCTGTTGTAGTATTGCTTCTGTGCTACGTTTTGAACAAGGTTCATGTATTTGTAAGTCTATAAAAAGATGGTTTCATCCCACTATTTTAGACATCGATTTTAATAGAAATTGAAATCCTTCAAAGCTTATTATTGTTCTTTCCATTTCTGAGAATCTATCTTAGTATTTATTATCATTCTCATTCAATACTTAGATTCTCATTAAACTTGTCTTTAGCTTTCAAACATCCAGGGGTAGTAATACTTAGATTCTCATTAAACTTGCTTATTCCGCAGTGCAAATCTGATAAGAACTTGCTAAACACATAAGTGTTCACTAGCAAGTAAACCATCAAGAGCATACAGATCCAACAATTTATCATGGTAATCAGAGCCTAATTTTTTTCTTTTTCTTCCCTTACTTCACAATGGCCGACAGTGAAAACACTTCAGCCGGCAATCAAACTCCAACCACCATTCCATCACCCGACATCTTTCACCTCCACCACAACATGTACAAGTCAGAGCGCCACCACAACCAAACACGACGACACATCCTCAAAGATACTTCCATGGTTCCGTCGCGGCGCCACTTTCGTTTCATGGATTGTTTCAAGACCTCACGCGATGGTTGTGCAGCACCACATGGAGTATGCCATCTTTTTCTTTTCTATAATCATTAATTCAGATCCTTATATAACTCATGTTTATCAATTATTGCGGGAAAATTAGATTAAAATTTATCATATTATATTGCATTTTTTTATCTAATTAAAAAACTATCTTTTAATAGTTCTGTAACACATATCAACAATTTGGATTTTAATAAATAAAGTATTTTATTTAATATCGATAAGCTAGTAACTGGGCAGATAAATGTCACTATGTTTATTGTAAATGATAATTAACATTATATATATTTTGTAACAAAAATTATGGGATAATTTAAAATCTAATATAATTATATAGTTTATATATATATATATATATTAAAATAATAGTCACCTGTTTACAAAGTCATGATTTCTTAGACATAAAGAATTATTTAAATTATTAGTGACTAAATGTCATTAACCATACGATCACCCATTATATTATTTATGTTTTCCTTAAAAAATAGGTAATTTGAAATATTTTATTAAATGTCAAAAGGCTTTAGAAATTACAATTCACGATTAATTAAAAACTAATGTTGTATTAATAACCTGTAATAAATATTAAGGAATTGAAGGTTAGTTAGTATAATTCTTCATATATCACTCTTAATTAGGTACAAGCATAATTCGCTCATTCCTATTAAATTATAGAAAGTCCATCACAATCAAGGTGAGTTTACATAGCCCCTTTTTACTACCTTTTCACTATTTTGGGGTGAAACATGTTATATTTTCAATTGCAATTCAAAAAAGTGTCCATGTGTTATTCTATGTTGCATTATATCTTAAACATTACTATGGTAAGCATAATTAGACTAGCATAATCATTAACTTCGTACAAGCCAACGATACACAATGATAGATCTATTGGACTGACAACCCCACCCGGATACGTGTACCTCTAGTATGGGTAGCGTGGGTGATTGTTATCGCAACAAAAATGAGTGAACCATATGCGTATGGGACGGACCACAATATTCTAGTCACAAGGTTTGATTATGCACACGATTTACCGGGTAGTATTGTTTTCACATATGGACTAGACTTGCATTGACACTCGAATTGTACAAATTTTATTCAATAGTCAAACCTATGTAATTGTCACCAACTTTTGTTGACCCAAAATATTTTCAAACTTAACATGTTTCACGTTATAGCTTTGCTTGAAGATTAGAGTTAATGCTTGAAGATTTATGTTTAGTGTTTCTCATTTGATGTACAAATTCCTTTTAGAACAGTTGTATGTAATTCATTTAATTAATTATTGAAACTTATTATTTACCATGAGCTACTGAACAATCATCAATACGTGACAACCCGATGTTTCCGCCATCGGTTGGGGTGTTACAAATGGACGGTGAAGAAAAACACGTCACTTTCATTCGTGATTTGAATCCAGCCAAAGACATGTTGTACATGAAGGCTCGAGTAATCAGGAAGTGGAAGACAACTTATAAGTTTGAGGTCATATTCATTGATGAGCAGGTAAACATTATACCTTGGTTTTCTATCTTATTGATGAAGACGTCTTCTTTTCTAAATGCTTTTTACCGTCTGTTAAGCGATATATGCAGGGTGATAAGATTCAAGGTTCTGCCAGGGCACCTTTTATGGATGTTTTTGACATTCAAATTGAAGAAGATGGTGTGGTTGTCTTGTCTAAGTTCGGTGTAGGTGAAGACAAGGACATCTACAGAGTTGTAGCTCATCAATTCAAAATAATTTTTTATCGTTGTACAACTGTGAAACAGGTTAAGGTTTAGTTACATTGAGTGGGTTAGCTACCCATGACAAGCATAAAACTGATGGTTTGAAACATTGATAACTTTACACTTGTTACTTAAACTGTGAACTCATCGACTTTATGTTGACACACGCTAGCATGCTTTTGCAGGTCTCTAGGTATGGAGCACGATAGGACATGCATCATTGTGTCAAGGGTTAATTGAACACTATTGACTATTATCAAGCTTTTCATTTATTTAGTTCTAACTTGGGTGCGTTGTTTTGCACATAAAAATCCACTTAACTGTTTTGATTACGCTTCCGCACTTACTTAAAACATATGGTTGATTTCTAAAAACTTAAAATTTTGAAGAAAAAAAAACGTACTAAATGGTTTGGGCATTTAGAGTCGTTCGAATGACTTATGGCTATGGGATCCTGGTGTGTCACACGCCTCGCGGTAAAACACCGCTGTGGAAATTTGAGGGTGTGACAGGTTTAATCCGTATAGATTTATGTTTGGATTGTTGCAGTTATTAAACATCTGATCAGTATTATTAACTGGTATCATGAAAGGAACAAACCTTACGAAATACAGTTTTTCTTTTCAACAATAGATCGATGATTAATTTGGGGTTTACTAAACATACCATAACAATTGTTTTGTATACGTTTTTTTTATATTTTGGGTGTTTATAATAATATCTGTTTATAAAGAAATAAGGTACTAAACAGGTCTTCTTCGAAGCAGACGAATGGGTTCTTAATGTTGTCTTTTTCTAAACAGGCCTTAAGTTAGGACTCGGTCTCCCGTGTGTTTCACACGGGATTTCATAGTTATTTAGATAAATTATATTTTTATGATTAAACATCTTATTCGAATATTTAACTAACATGGAAATCAGCCGTTAAACACTTTTTATATAATAAAAAAATGTAAAACATCACATCTACATGTTTGTACAAATTTTACTAAATAGTATTTGTGTTTCTTAGGAAATTTGATTGTTAAATAAAAATAAAGTAGAATTTCAATAGGTCTTTCAGTGGTAAAGTAACGAAATTTATCATTTATTACACATATCAACAGATGTTATAAAAAGTCCCACAAATAATGATTACGATTTTGAAGTTACTTTATTATTTTATTATTATTCATGTGTTGCAATTGTCTTTCATTTTATAAAAATAAATTAAAAGTTTCAAAAGTAACTTCCAAGTTTATATTTACTTGAAATCCAACTAATAAACTTGAAAACCAACTTTATGAATAGTTATTATATTTCAACCTATAAAAGGGGATGAATTCCCAATATTCATTACCCCATTCTCACTTTACATATCAAAATCCAATATGCATTATGATATTACTTTCAATTTTTTTTTTCACAAATTTTTCGAAAGATTCTTTCAATCAAAGGAAAATAGGTTACCAACAGTTAGTTGGTTAACAACTTCGAATTGAAGTTTTCTGGTGATTCTTCCAATCAAAGGAAAACACGAATTCATTATTTACATATATACATCCCCTTCTTATTTTCAATGTTAGGGGTTTTTGCATCCTGATGATATTTAGATACGACCTGCTGTCGTGTGCTGCTTTTCATTATTTTCGTTTTTGCTTTCTTTGGATGATGCTGGGAACAAAAATCATTCTTTAAGGTTTGTTTGTTAGTAGGGTTTTTTTTTTTTTTTTTTTATGTTTCTTGTATTTTTATGTAGTTTGTAAAGTCACCTATTGTAATTCTGTTGTCATTAAAGTAGTTTTTTTAGAGATATTTGTATTTGTTCTTTTATAAGTCTTCCATTTTGTATTTATTTCTGTTAAATTCAATGTATAACTTAAATTATGGAATTGTAATAATAGAGTTGAATCGTTTAACTGCTGTTTCCCAAATTTTGATGTTTAACGTTGATTGTATTTATTTATGTTTTTAGTTTTTTATGTCTTTCAAGATTATATATGGTTTTTTATGCTTTGTGAAGCTAAATTGAATCGTGTATTAACTTTTGTGTTTTATTCAACAGACCTTTAATCCCTTTGTAGATTTATATGTGTTATCTCAAAAGAGGTTTAATCCGTCTGTGGATTTATGTTTGGGTTGTTGTAATAGTTGCAGTTATTAAACATCTGATCAGTATTATTAACTGGTATCATGAAAGGAACAGAGCTTACGAAATACGGTTTTTCTTTTCAACAATAGATCGATAATTAATTTGGGGTATACTAAACAGACCATAACAATTGGCCTGTATATGTTTTTTTATATTTTGGGTGGTTATAATAATAACTGTTATAAAGAAATAAACAGACGGTTCTAAACAGTTCTTCTTCGCAGCAGACGATTGGGTTTTTAATGGTGTTTTTTACTAAACATGCCTTAAGTCAGGACTCGGTCTCCCGTGTGTTTCACATGGGATTTCACCTAGTATATAATAAAAGAAAGTATGGTGTGATATATGACATTAGATCAGTCCCTCACACCAGTTGAGTGACAAATGACACTAGGTAGGGGTCTTCCTCCCCTTTATTTCCCTTTAAAAGTTTGTTCTCTCTCACGTTTCTCCCCCACAATTTTTAAACGATAGTAAATTTTTTATATGAAATTTAAAAAAAAAATCACCAAATTAATGAGCGTATTATTATCTTTCCAACGACTAAAATAATGCTATAGAAAAAAAATGAGAAAAAAAAAACCGATTTTTATTGGGTGTTTGTTCATACACTAAAGAATAATCAAAATTAAACCAATATTTACTAATTTATAATTTTAATCATTATCTCTATCTTTATTATTGATAAAAATCTTAATATTCTTTCGATTCTCTCTCATATGAAATAATGTTATTAAATTATAATTTCATGTTTATCTCTTATTTATTTAATATTTATTTTCTTAGCTAACTCTTTTTATATTTCTGCTTATTAAAACCATTTAAAAAAACCGTAAGGGTGGGTAAAGGGGATTGGTGGCTAAAATTCGAACCTCGTGGGAAAGGTGGGAATTTGGACATGCTCACAAGGTTGATCTACAAGGCTTTCATGTTAGCCCTACATCTTAGAATTACTAAATGCAAGCCATTATTCTAAGCAGTTTTTTAAAAGACAAATCAGTTTCTGACATGTGCCACCATTAGAAAAAAGCATTTTTAACCTAAAAATAAGCGAGATATTAAAAGGAAAATCTATAAAGCTTGAGAAGTACCACTGGTACTAGCATGGTACACATCATGATTTTGAGGTAATGGGGTTCGTTTCGCCTTCCTGCTCTGTATGTGCTAAAGGATCGACAAATCTACAAAGACATGATCAAACAAGTTTGATTTAGGTGCGGAAACCCTAAACCAATCACAAAATGATAATCAATCAGATCAAACAAACAAATCATCATGCAAAGCTTTTCTCATTAATAAACAACTCAATTACACGTTAATTTGATCAAAACATTAAAGACACGACGTGAATTAAGCTTAACAAAAACTCTAGGGAGACACTGATAAAATGGAAGGAACAATAATGACTGAATTACATTAAAAAATGAGCTCGACCTATTTATAGGCCTGCACATTCACCCATCACGTAGGTGCGAATGTGCAGGTTCGACCAAACCAACCGGTCGAACCAAGCATACATAACAAACTAACTCTACATTCGCCTCCTGTCTCTCCTTCGTATATACTTTCTCCTTCGCACCTATTAATTTCTTCCTTCGCCCATAATCAAACTCCTTCCCCCATTCGACAAAACTCATTAACATGTGTTTATAGTAAATCCAAAGCATTAGTCGCCCAATTATGCATCTACAAACTCCCCCTCGACTATTGCTTGGATTGTTTAAGTCTTCGTTCTTTATCCATTCTTTTGTGAGGTGACAACTACATCCAATATCTTTGAGTCATTTTGTCTCAATTGGGCAATCTCAGTCTGCTGCTTGTTTATTAAATTCATCATTTCAGCAAGTCTCCGGTTAACAGTATTCATCACATCACTATCTACTGTAACCTTTTTAGTGGAAACTTCAGCAACCTCTGGCAGTTTACCCTTCTTTATCTTCTTCAGTACGTTATCTAATGCTTCATTGAATGCATCAACAGGTATATCAGCTTCCTGTTCAGTACCTGAAGTAGCTGTGCTTTTCTGCTTCTTTGAGGCTGGAGCAACAACTGGTGATTTTGAGCTAGAAGCTAGTGGCAACTTCTTTCCTGCTATCAATGTTTCAACCTCTCTAACACATAAGTTTCAAGCATAAAACACTTGGTTTGCATAAAAAATCTCACTCTAGTAATCGTAGGGTCGAATGTAGTTTTAAGCGGTCGAAGGAGGCCTTAAATGGTCGAATGTGGCTACCTTCGCCCCTTTTCTCCCTCCTTCGCCCATTTGCAATACGTTCGACCAGTTAGTAACAAGGTTCGACCCTGGAGTCCCTCCTTCGCACCTTCGATCGGTCGAAGGAGGCCAGGTTCGCCCCTGTTGTGCAAATTTTACTAAAAACGCTTCAAACACATTCAAAACGACCCGAAACATCATCAAACACAGCAGTCAAGCATGGATAACTTATCCCTACAAAACCCTACCGATTTTACACCAAAATCTAGTCGTTTTACAAGTTTCCCAAAATAGTAAATTATGGAGATGTCACATCATCATGCATGCAATCTTTACCCAATTAGGAAACTTTATGAAATCATTCACTAATCAACTTAATATGCTCAGATTATCATGAACAATAAACCCCCAATCCCATCCTCATCACTATCGTCATGAACAAGCCCTAGATCTAACCCAAAATTCCCAAAATGAACATAACATCATTAATAATCAATTATAACCTATCTCAATCATAAAACATCATCAACAACAGTCCTAGATCATTGTTATAACATCTATACAACAATCAATCATCAAACAATGCATAACATCACATAAAACACCATTAACACATGTTATTTTGTATGAAAACTCATTGTTTATTAATAGGTTTTGTTTAGAAAGATATTAGGAAGGTTTTTATACATGAAAACATGTTTGTATCAGATCTGGACTCTTAGGGTTTAATAAAAACGAATTGAAATGCTTTAAAAATGATTTAGAATGAAGAACACACCTTAGATCTTTGTGTAGAAGATGTTTGTAGGTTAGATTATAGAAAACAAGGGCAAAAACTCCTTCCCCAATGTTTAAAGTTGCTAGAGAGTGTTTAGAGACGTTTAGGGTTTGTGATATGGTGAAAAATGACAAAGTGTGGTATTTATACTATGTCCTCATTCGCCCCTTTTACCTGGGCGAATGTACTCTCCTTCGACCCTTTTACAGGGTCGAATGAGCCCTGTCCTGGTCGAAGGGAATTCTTTCAATTCCATATCCCAGGTTCGCCCATTTACCAAGGGTCGAACCAAACAAGTTTTCTCCTTCGACCGTTCGAATTGGTCGAACCAGAGTCCATGTTTGTCTAGTTTTCCAGTTTGTCGTGTTTAACGCATTCTAACGCACCCTAACATACGAGCATGCAACCTTAGTCTATGTTTAACATATTTAAGCACAGATGATTATCTACACATCTTTTAAACACATCAATGTATATAATCCACCACACGACCATAATCTACATATACACTAAATCAGTTTATGTAATTCACCAACAACGGGACTCGTACCGTGTGTATGTGTGTGACTAACCCAATGATCTCCCGAATCATTGGACCCTGGACAATACGGACTTAGTTCCGACTCTACTGACCCCGTCAAGTATGTTTAATAAACGTTTTTCGCTAAGGTAGACTTATTTGTTTATAAAATGTTGACCCAAACGTGCCGGGTGTCACATCATCCCCCTGTTGAAAGAATTTTCGTCCCGAAAATTTCCCGAAGTCAAAGAGAACGAAGCGAAAAAAAAAAAAATTTTCCTGCCCGGTCGTCACATCATCCCCCTATTGAAAGGAATCTTGCCCCGAGATTCACTCTTCGACAGTAATGAGTGTCGACTTAACCCAAGTAACGTCTCCCAGAACGCAAACGAAGTGATAACCACGAACGAAAGATGATATCAACAGATACTCTATGCCGGGGAACCGCCCTCCCCAAAGTGGATACAAAACAATGAATCCTCCTGATCGAAGGCCTACTAGAGACTACTGTGATCGGTATAAATGATACACCGGTACCGTCCAAGTACTATCTCCAGAGGACCCACATCAGACCCAAGAATGCAAAACGATGACCAAATACCAAACTAAGTGAACCCAATGAATACGAATCGCCAAACAATGTGAACGAGAATGAATACGAGCATAACGAGAATCAAGAAAAGAACACTCACCAGTAACAGTGTCAGGATCCTCCTGGTTCTCCCTAGCGCCAATGACGTAAACATGACCACGAGTAGTTTGACCGCGGCCTTCGTTCCCAGCACCACCTGCAGTCCCTTGGTTCAGCTTAGGACAATCCCGCTTGAAGTGCCCAGTCTCCCCACAGTTATAATGCCCATGGTTTCCCCGAGGAGCAGGAGCGGGGACAACCGCTTGAGTCTGCTTCGGCTGCAGATTGACCCTACAATCCTTAGCCATGTGACCGACTCGCTGACAACGATTACAGCGAAACGCATCGCAACCCCAAACATGGTGATACCCACATGTGTTACACTTCGGACTCCTACCAACATAACCCCCAGTCTTCTGCTCAGATGACGTTCCCACAACGTCCTGCCTCTTAACCTGTGTTGGGTCTGCTGACCTGGAGAAGAACAGATGATTAGAAAGACAAAATATGCTAACAGTTGATCCTTTCAATAAACAGTCTTTACAACTTACTTCTCCCAAAAGACTGTTGACTCTAACAACTGTTCTATCCAAACAACTGCTTAACAACTGCTGATACAAAGGACTGCTGAATAAACAACTGATGAAGAACAACTGCTGACCAAAGGTCTGATGAAGAACAACTGCTGATTCAAGTACTGAAGACTAAAGCACTGCTAGAGCCAACAGCACTTAGGCTCAGCAGTGGATACAAGACCATCAGAGTTTTCCTACAACAGCTGTTTACTATCAGTGCTTTCAATGTAACAGTAGTTTGTAATAGGCAGATATTTTATGTTTGTTATTCTGTTAGAGGTCACTATCTTAGGTGACGTCAGCCTAGGTCATCAAAGGTTTGAGTCTGTCTATAAATAGAACAGTGCTTGCACTGTTCTATTGCATCACACACACAAACATTCTCTCAGACAAACACTGTGTGATCAGGCTGAGGGGGAGTAATTGTACGATTGTAATCTTTTAGATAAATGAAAGCATTCGATCTGAAAACATTAGACTAGCATAATCATTAACTTCGTACAAGCCACGGATACACAATGATAGATCTATTGGACTGACAACCCCACCCCGATACGTGTACCTCTAGTCTGGGTAGCATGGGTGATTGTTATCGCAACAAAAATGAGTGAACCATATGCGTATGGGACAGACCACAATATTCTAGTCACAAGGTTTGATTATGCACACGATTTACCGGGTAGTATTGTTTTCACATATGGACTAGACTTGCATTGACACTCGAATTGTACAAATTTTATTCAATAGTCAAACCTATGTAATTGTCACCAACTTTTGTTGACCCAAAATATTTTCAAACTTAACATGTTTCACGTTATAGCTTTGCTTGAAGATTAGAGTTAATGCTTGAAGATTTATGTTTAGTGTTTCGCATTTGATGTACAAATTCCTTTTAGAACAGTTGTATGTAATTCATTTAATTAATTATTGAAACTTATTATTTACCATGAGCTACTGAACAATCATCAATACGTGACATCCTGATGTTTCCGCCATCGGTTGGGGGGTTACAAATGGACGGTGAAGAAAAACACGTCACTTTCATTCGTGATTTGAATCCAGCCAAAGACATGTTGTACATGAAGGCTCGAGTAATCAGGAAGTGGAAGACAACTTATAAGTTTGAGGTCATATTCATTGATGAGCAGGTAAACTTTATACCTTGGTTTTCTATCTTATTGATGAAGACGTCTTCTTTTCTAAATGCTTTTTACCGTCTGTTAAGCGATATATGCAGGGTGATAAGATTCAAGGTTCTGCCAGGGCACCTTTTATGGATGTTTTTGACAGTCAAATTGAAGAAGATGGTGTGGTTGTCTTGTCTAAGTTCGGTGTAGGTGAAAACAAGGACATCTACAGAGTTGTAGCTCATCAATTCAAAATAATTTTTTATCGTTGTACAACTGTGAAACAGGTTAAAGTTTAGTTACATTGAGTGGGTTAGCTACCCATGACAAGCATAAAACTGATGGTTTGAAACATTGATAACTTTACACTTGTTACTTAAACTGTGAACTCATCGACTTTATGTTGACACACGCTAGCATGCTTTTGCAGGTCTCTAGGTATGGAGCACGATAGGACATGCATCATTGTGTCAAGGGTTAATTGAACACTATTGACTATTATCAAGCTTTTCATTTATTTAGCTCTAACTTGGGTGCGTTGTTTTGCTCATAAAAATCCACTTAACTGTTTTGATTACGCTTCCGCACATACTTAAAACATATGGTTGATTTCTAAAAACTTAAATTTTGAAGAAAAAAAAAACGTACTAAATGGTTTGGGCTTTTAGAGTTGTTCGAATGACTTATGGCTATGGGATCCTGGTGTGTCACAAGCCTCGCGGTAAAACACCGCAGTGGAAATTTGAGGGTGTGACAGGTTTAATCCGTCTGTAGATTTATGTTTGGATTGTTGCAGTTATTAAACATCTGATCAGTATTATTAACTGGTATCATGAAAGGAACAGACCTTACGAAATACAGTTTTTCTTTTCAACAATAGATCGATAATTAATTTGGGGTTTACTAAACAGACCATAACAATTGTTTTGTATACGTTTTTTTTATATTTTGGGTGTTTATAATAATATCTGTTTATAAAGAAATAAACAGACGGTACTAAACAGGTATTCTTCGAAGCAGACGAATGGGTTCTTAATGTTGTCTTTTTCTAAACAGGCCTTAAGTTAGGACTCGGTCTCCCGTGTGTTTCACACGGGATTTCATAGTTATTTAGATAAATTATATTTTTATGATTAAACATCTTATTCGAATATTTAACTAACATGGAAATCAGCCGTTAAACACTTTTTATATAATAAAAAAATGTAAAACATCACATCTTCATGTTTGTACAAATTTTACTAAACAGTTTATATTTACTTGAAATCCAACTAATAAACTTGAAAACCAACTTTATGAATAGTTATTATATTTCAACCTATAAAAGGGGATGAATTCCCAATATTCATTACCCCATTCTCACTTTACATATCAAAATCCAATATGCATTATGATATTACTTTCAATTTTTTTTTTCACAAATTTTTCGAAAGATTCTTTCAATCAAAGGAAAATAGGTTACCAACAGTTAGTTGGTTAACAACTTCGAATTGATGTTTTCTGGTGATTCTTCCAATCAAAGGAAAACACGAATTCATTATTTCCATATATACATCCCCTTCTTATTTTCAATGTTAGGGTTTTTGCATCCTGATGATATTTAGATACGACCTGCTGTCGTGTGCTGCTTTTCATTGTTTTTGTTTTTGCTTTCTTTGGATGATGCTGGGAACAAAAATCATTCTTTAAGGTTTGGTTGTTAGTAGGTTTTTTTTTATGTTTCTTGTATTTTTATTTAGTTTGTAAAGTCACCTATTGTAATTCTGTTGTCATTAAAGTAGTTTTTTAGAGATATTTCTATTTGTTCTTTTATAAGTCTTCCATTTTGTATTTATTTCTGTTAAATTCAATGTATAACTTAAATTATGGAATTGTAATAATAGAGTTGAATCATTTAACTGCTGTTTCCCAAATTTTGATGTTTAACGTTGATTGTATTTATTTATGTTTTTAGTTTTTTATGTCTTTCAAGAATATATATGGTTTTTTATGTTTTGTGAAGCTAAATTAAATCGTGTATTAACTTTTGTGTTTTATTCAATAGACCTTTAATCCGTTTGTAGATTTATATGTGTTATCTCAAAAGAGGTTTAATCCGTCTGTGGATTTATGTTTGGGTTGTTGTAATAGTTGCAGTTATTAAACATCTGATCAGTATTATTAACTGGTATCATGAAAGGAACAGAGCTTACGAAATACGGTTTTTCTTTTCAACAATAGATCGATAATTAATTTGGGGTATACTAAACAGACCATAACAATTGGCCTGTATATGTTTTTTTATATTTTGGGTGGTTATAATAATAACTGTTATAAAGAAATAAACAGACGGTTCTAAACAGTTCTTCTTCGCAGCAGATGATTGGGTTTTTAATGGTGTTTTTTACTAAACATGCCTTAAGTTAGGACTCGGTCTCCCGTGTGTTTCACACGGGATTTCACCTAGTATATAATAAAAGAAAGTATGGTGTGATATATGACATTAGATCAGTCCCTCACACCAGTTGAGTGACACATGACACTAGGTGGGGGTCTTCCTCCCCTTTATTTCCCTTTAAAAGTTTGTTCTCTCTCACGTTTCTCCCCCACAATTTTTAAACGATAGTAAATTTTTTATATGAAATTTAAAAAAAATTCACCAAATTAATGAGCGTATTATTATCTTTCCAACGACTAAAATAATGCTATAGAAAAAAAATGAGAAAAAAAAAACCGATTTTTAGTGGGTGTTTGTTCATACACTAAAGAATAATCAAAATTAAACCAATATTTACTAATTTATAATTTTAATCATTATCTCTATCTTTATTATTGATAAAAATCTTAATATTCTTTCGATTCTCTCTCATATGAAATAATGTTATTAAATTATAATTTCATGTTTATCTCTTATTTATTTAATATTTATTTTCTTAGCTAACTCTTTTTATATTTCTGCTTATTAAAACAATTTAAAAAAACCGTAAGGGTGGGTAAAGGGGATTGGTGGCTAAAATTCGAACCTCGTGGGAAAGGTGGGAATTTGGACATGCTCACAAGGTTGATCTACAAGGCTTTCATGTTAGCCCTACATCTTAGAATTACTAAATGCAAGCCATTATTCTAAGCAGTTTTTTAAAAGACAAATCAGTTTCTGACATGTGCCACCATTAAAAAAAGGCATTTTTAACCTAAAAATAAGCGAGATATTAAAAGGAAAATCTATAAAGCTTGAGAAGTACCACTGGTACTAGCATGGTACACATCATGATTTTGAGGTAATGGGGTTCGTTTTGCCTTCCTGCTCTGTATGTGCTAAAGGATCAACAAATCTACAGAGACATGATCAAACAAGTTTGATTTAGGTGCGGAAACCCTAAACCAATCACAAAATGATAATCAATCAGATCAAACAAACAAATCATCATGCAAAGCTTTTCTCATTAATAAACAACTCAATTACACGTTAATTTGATCAAAACATTAAAGACACGACGTGAATTAAGCTTAACATAAACTCTAGGGAGACACTGATAAAATGGAAGGAACAATAATGACGGAATTACATTAAAAATGAGCTCGACCTATTTATAGGCCTGCACATTCACCCATCACGTAGGTGCGAATGTGCAGGTTCGACCAAACCAACCGGTCGAACCAAGCATACATAACAAACTAACTCTACATTCGCCTCCTGTCTCTCCTTCGTATATACTTTCTCCTTCGCACCTATTAATTTCTTCCTTCGCCCATAATCAAACTCCTTCGCCCATTCGACAAAACTCATTAACATGTGTTTATAGTAAATCCAAAGCATTAGTCGCACAATTATGCATCTACAAACTCCCCCCTCGACTATTGCTTGGATTGTTTAAGTCTTCGTTCTTCATCCATTCTTTTGTGAGGTGACAACTACATCCAATATCTTTGAGTCATTTTGTCTCAATTGGGCAATCTCAGTATGCTGCTTGTTTATTAAATTCATCATTTCAGCAAGTCTCCGGTTAACAGTATTCATCACATCACTATCTACTGTAACCTTTTTAGTGGAAACTTCAGCAACCTCTGGCAGTTTACCCTTCTTTATCTTCTTCAGTACGTTATCTAATGCTTCATTGAATGCATCAACAGGTATATCGGCTTCCTGTTCAGTACCTGAAGTAGCTGTGCTTTTCTGCTTCTTTGAGGCTGGAGCAGCAACTTGTGATTTTGAGCTAGAAGCTGGTGGCAACTTCTTTCCTGCTATCAATGTTTCAACCTCTCTAGCTCTCTTTTCTGCGGGCTTCACCACCTTTTCTTTCTTCTAGTATTGGGGCTTCTTTGGTTTCTCCCCCTGAAATGGCGAACCAGGAAAGTCTCCTGCTCCCAGACCTAAACCCTCATCCTCTTCATCTAATCAAATAGGGCTATTCATTCTCTGTTCCTCTACCGATCTGTTCAAACTAGCATACTCACCAGCCACAGTGGCCTTGGGCGTGGTAGTTGTCACACCCTCAAATTTCCACGTGCAGGGTTTTACCGCGAGGCGCGTGACACACCAGGATCCAAGTCAACGGTCACAATAAACGACATCTATATGATAAGAAAACAACGTAAACTACCATTGAGTTTCAAAAACCGTTCTAACACAGCGGAAGCAAAATGTATTATTACAACTTAAAAGTAAAACTCAAAGTCTGAAATGATTAACAAAACATGCATATGATCCCTAGACGCTGTGAGACTCCGTGCGCCTATACTCAATGCTGCTACCTTAGCGACCTGAGAAAACATGCCAAAAAGACGTCAACAAATAATGCTGGTGAGTTTACAGGTTTTAAGTTCGTAAACGTATTCATGTGTAAAGCAATTCCTCATAAAGTGCCAAGTGTGCAAAAGTTCCAAGTAAATAACAAACGTTCCCTTACTACTACGACTATGTTGCTAAAACCATTACTGACAAACGTTGCTCAAGTTGCTGCCCATGTGTCAAGTGTCAAGTGTCAAGTGTCAAGTAGAGACAATATGCACCCGCCCGGCCCTCCAAGACGTCGAGTGGGGTTCGTCACACCCGATAGATCTATCCACATTTCCCCCGTTGTGCCCCGCACATTCATGGTTTCAATAGGGACTTAGGTTTCGTCGTATAGTAAATAAGTGTCAAGCGTCAAGTGTCAAATGCCAAACATCAATGTTTAAAAATGTCAAGTGCCAATGTTTAAATATGCCAGGTGCCAAACGTGTCACGTTTCTTAAAAGAGTTACATTCCCAAAAGGCGTCATGACCATTAACCCGAAGGCTAACTAGTCCCCGATTGTCCAGATCTTGACTACGTGTTTTAAAAAGTGTGTTTAAACGTTAACCGGACATCCCAGACCGACCCGACATCCCGTTGGTGACCCATTACATCAATTAGTCATGTACATAAGTTTAACACATATGTTTCAAGCATAAAACACTTGGTTTGCATCAAAAATCTCACTCTAGTAATCGTAGGGTCGAATGTAGTTTTAAGCGGTCGAAGGAGGCCTTAAATGGTCGAATGTGGCTACCTTCGCCCCTTTTCTCCCTCCTTCGCCCATTTGCAATACGTTCGACCAGTTAGTAACCAGGTTTGACCCTGGAGTCCCTCCTTCGCACCTTCGATCAGTCGAAGGAGGCCAGGTTCGCCCCTGTTGTGCAAATTTTCCTAAAAACGCTTCAAACACATTCAAAACGACCCGAAACATCATTAAACACAGCAGTCAAGCATGGATAACTTATCCCTACAAAACCCTACCGATTTTACACCAAAATCTAGTCGTTTTACATGTTTCCCAAAATAGTAAATTATGGAGATGTCACATCATCATGCATGCAATCTTTACCCAATTAGGAAACTTTATGAAATCATTCACTAATCAACTTAATATGCTCAGATTATCATGAACAATAAACCCCCAATCCCATCCTCATCACTATCATCATGAACAAGCCCTAGATCTAACCCAAAATTCCCAAAATGAACATAACATCATTAATAATCAATTATAACCTATCTCAATCATAAAACATCATCAACAACAGTCCTAGATCATTGTTATAACATCTATACAACAATCAATCATCAAACAATGCATAACATCACATAAAACACCATTAACACATGTTATTTTGTATGAAAACTCATTGTTTATGAATAGGTTTTGTTTAGAAAGATATTAGGAAGGTTTTTATACATGAAAACATGTTTGTATCAGATCTGGACTCTTAGGGTTTAATAAAAACGAATTGAAATGCTTTAAAAATGATTTAGAATGAAGAACACACCTTAGATCTTTGTGTAGAAGATGTTTGTAGGTTAGATTATAGAAAACAAGGGCAAAAACTCCTTCCCCAATGTTTAAAGTTGCTAGAGAGTGTTTAGAGACGTTTAGGGTTTGTGATATGGTGAAAAATGACAAAGTGTGGTATTTATACTATGTCCTCATTCGCCCCTTTTACCTGGGCGAATGTACTCTCCTTCGACCCTTTTACAGGGTCGAATGAGCCCTGTCCTGGTCGAAGGGAATTCTTTCAATTCCATATCCCAGGTTCGCCCATTTACCAAGGGTCGAACCAAACAAGTTTTCTCCTTCGACCGTTCGAATTGGTCGAACCAGAGTCCATGTTTGTCTAGTTTTCCAGTTTGTCGTGTTTAACGCATTCTAACGCACCCTAACATACGAGCATGCAACCTTAGTCTATGTTTAACATATTTAAGCACAGATGATTATCTACACATCTTTTAAACACATCAATGTATATAATCCACCACACGACCCATAATCTACATATACACTAAATCAGTTTATGTAATTCACCAACAACGGGACTCGTACCGTGTGTATGTGTGTGACTAACCCAATGATCTCCCGAATCATTGGACCCTGGACAATACGGACTTAGTTCCGACTCTACTGACCCCGTCAAGTATGTTTAATAAACGTTTTTCGCTAAGGTAGACTTATTTGTTTATAAAATGTTGACCCAAACGTGCCGAGTGTCACATCATCCCCCTGTTGAAAGAATTTTCGTCCCGAAAATTTCCCGAAGTCAAAGAGAACGAAGCGAAAAAAAAATAAATTTTTCCCCGCCCGGTCGTCACATCATCCCCCTGTTGAAAGGAATCTCGCCCCGAGATTCACTCTTCGACAGTAATGAGTGTCGACTTAACCCAAGTAACGTCTCCCAGAACGCAAACGAAGTGATAACCACGAACGAAAGATGATATCAACAGATACTCTATGCCGGGAACCGCCCTCCCCAAAGTGGATACAAAATAATGAATCCTCCTGATCGAAGGCCTACTAGAGACTACTGTGATCGGTATAAATGATACACCGGTACCATCCAAGTACTATGTCCAGAGGACCCACATCAGACCCAAGAATGCAAAACGATGACCAAATACCAAACTAAGTGCACACAATGAATACGAATCGCCAAACAATGTGAACGAGAATGAATACGAGCATAACGAGAATCAAGAAAAGAACACTCACCAGTAACAGTGTCAGGATCCTCCTGGTTCTCCCTAGCGCCAATGACGTAAACATGACAACGAGTAGTTCGACCGCCGCCTTCGTTCCCAGCACCACCTGCAGTCCCTTGGTTCAGCTTAGGACAATCCCGCTTGAAGTGCCCAGTCTCCCCACAGTTATAACACCCATGGTTTCCCCGAGGAGTAGGAGCGGGGACAACCGCTTGAGTCTGCTTCGGCTGCAGATTGACCCTACAATCCTTAGCCATGTGACCGACTCGCTGACAACGATTACAGCGAAACGCATCGCAACCCCCAACATGGTGATACCCACACGTGTTACACATCAGACTCCTAGCAACATAACCCCCAGTCTTCTGCTCAGATGACTCTCCCACAACGTCCTGCCTCTTAACCTGTGTTGGGTCTGCTGACCTGGAGAAGAACAGATGATTAGAAAGCCAAAATATGCTAATAGTTGATCCTTTCAATAAACAGTCTTTACAACTTACTTCTCCCAAAAGACTGCTGACTCTAACAACTGTTCTATCCAAACAACTGCTTAACAACTGCTGATACAAAGGACTGCTGAATAAACAACTGCTGACCAAAGGTCTGATGAAGAACAACTGCTGATTCAAGTACTGAAGACTAAAGCACTGCTGGAGCCAACATCACTTAGGCTTCAGCAGTGGATACAAGACCATCAGAGTTTTCCTACAACAGCTGTTTACTATCAGTGCTTTCAATGTAACAGTAGTTTGTAATAGGCATATGTTTTATGTTTGTTATTCTGTTAGAGGTCACTGTCTTAGGTGACGTCAGCCTAGGTCATCAGAGGTTTGAGTCTGTCTATAAATAGAACATTGCTAGTACTGTTCTATTGCATCACACACACAAACATTCTCTCAGACAAACACTGTGTGATCACGCTGAGGGGGAGTAATTGTACGATTGTAATCTTTTAGATAAATGAAAGCATTCGATCTGAAAACATTTACTCTCTTGTTTTGATTAACAGTTTATTATTCCGCAGCACTTTCATTCTATTTTCGTTTCACTATTATCATATTTAGTTAAACAATCAAAACAAACAAACTCAGATCCTAACAATTGGTATCAGAGCTTGGTCAATTAAATTCGATCTAACAAATCAATTTAATAATCAGCTCACAATTATTGATATCGTTTGTCTGTTGGATTGAAAACAGAGTAATAGTTTAATTTCGTTTCAACCGTTTTTAAACAGACTTTGTTTTTTGAAAAATCAGAGAATGGCTTCAATCAATCACGATCCACATAACACTGGCACGAACAACAAGCCACCGATGCTTGTCAGATCTGAATACAATATCTGGCAACGTCGGATGAGCCATGTTCTAGCTCAACAGAACATTGGGTGTTGGAAGTCGGTTATCTTCGGACCACATGTTTCGACTGTGCCGAGTACTGAAGATCCCAAGGTGTTTGAGCCAAAGAAACTTGAAAACTACTCCGACCAGGATTTTCAGAAAATTGAGTTAGATGCTAAGGCCTTCAGTATTGTGGCCATGGCTCTACCAAATGATATATATGCTGGGTTGTTACACTGTAACAGTGCAAAGGAGTTGTGGGATGCACTGAAAGAACAGTTTGGTGGGACTGAGGAGGTTATTGAAAACAATCGTGAAATACTTAACCAACAATATGAAACATTCAGTCATGTCAAAGGAGAGTCATTAACTCAACAGTTTGAGAGATTTAATTGTTTAATTAGTGAACTAAAATTGGTTGGTATTACTTACCCTCATTCAACCTTGAACCATAGGTTTTTAAGATCATTACCAGACAAATGGGACACTATTGCTATTGTGATAAGAAACTCAATTGGATTTAAAGACCTATCACTGACCCAGCTTCATGGTAAGCTCTTGACCTATGAGAGAGAGCTTAACCAGAAAAAGAAGCTCCAGGACTCTGGAAAAGTGTCTGATGACTATGTATTTGGGAATACAACACTTTTGGGTCATGATGAGGTGCCTGGAAACACTAAGGATCAGAGTTATGATCATTTCATTGACATAACTTCAGGTTTTAACTCAGGTTTTAACTCTGATTCTTATTCACCAAACTATGCTTTCACAACAAGTGGTGGTGATATCCAGGCATCTGACAATATATCCTTTGAGTATGATGACCTGAAATACTTTGACCCTGATGATTTGGAAGAAATGGACATTATGCACCAATTGGCCCTTCTTAGTGTAAGAACTAACAATTTTTACAAGAAAACTGGAAGAAGGTTTCCAGGGTTAACTGGCAGATCTAAGGTTGGGTTGGATAAATCAAAGATAAAGTGTTACAAATGTCATAGACTTGGTCATTTTGCTAGGGAATGTAGGGGTCAACATGGTACACCTATGATAACCTATCCAAATCAAAGACCACATACCAACACTTATCAGAATTCCTATAATGCCCCTGGACCAAATGTGCAAAACACTTCTCATTTTGCACAGCCCTCAAACACTGTTCCTGTCCAGTATGTCCCAACCACTGTTCCTCAGATCCACTATGTGCAAACACCTGTTGCTCAAGCACCTGTGCAAACGACTGTTGCTTCATCCTCTGCTCCTGCAGAGACCAGTCAACAGAGCTTCTTTACACAAGGCTTTGTTGATTGGAGCAGTCTACCTGATGAGCTAACAGATGAAAATTTAGCACTAGTTGCCAAAGCTGAAAATGAACCAGAAAACTTTTGTTTCATGGCCATGGTGGATGAGATTGAATCCGAGGAGGTGGTAACTAAATCTGATGTTGTGACTAATGATATTGTTAGTGAAGTTGTTACAGGTGAAAAACCTGAAGAAGAGGTTGTGAATCTCTCAGATCCCTGGGGTGCATCTGATGACTGTGAGTGCAAGTGTGATTGTGCATTGATAGCTGCTGCTAAGGTATCTCCTCAAATTCTTAAAGAGTTGTGTTCTGACAAATGTGTAATAGCATTTGCTAACATCAAAGAGGTGAATGAAAACCTTAGAAAGAAAATTTTGGATGATGAAGTTAAATTTGAAAAACTCACAAAAGATTTAAAAACAAGTTTAACTGCAAAAGAGTCTGAAATAAGCAGCTTAAAACATGAAGCAACCATAACCAAAGACCAGCTCCAAACTATGATAGCAAAATATCAAAGTTGTAAAAGTGAGCTTGATTCCACCCAAGTTGAATGTGAGAAATGGGTGGAATCATGTAGAGGTTTTGAGATGCTACTCAACAAACAAACCAAAAGTCATGTGAAGTTTTGTTTTGGTTTTGAAACCACTGCTCCAGCTTTTGAAAACACAGACAAAAAGAGTCAAAAGTCTGTTGAGGTAGTACCAACAAACCTGCAGGGTCAAGAGATTAAAATCACTGAACCAAATGGTAAGAAAATTGTTCTTGAAAAACCAGAAGGTTTCTCATCTTTTACTGAACTTGAAAAGTATGAATTTATACCTACTTGGTGTGATGAGTGTGATACTCTTGAGAATTTTAAAACTGTTGATTTTAAAACACCTGATGGGAAGACAGCTCCTCAGGCAAAAGTCATTCCCCTGGCAAAAGTCATTCCCCTGAAAAATCTTCCAGCAGATGCTCAAACATCTGCTGAAAAGAAGGCTAAAAAGGGGAAGAAGAAAGAAAAGACTGTCAACTTGTTCTGTGATTTCTGTGAAAAGAAGAATCATGTCACTAAAAACTGTTTTCTTCTAAAAGCATATGACATTAACAAAGGAACAAGTGAATGTGATTCCAAAGACACATGCTCAATATGTGGGAAAAAGAATCACAAGACCAAAGAGTGCTTGTATCTCAAAAATTTTGATGTAAAAATACAAGAATACAAAGCTAAAACTCTTGCAAACCCTGTGGTTAGTACTTCAAAAGGAAAGCCCAAACAGACTTTCACCCCTGTCTAAACACCTGTTACTAAAAGGCTTGAAACATCTGCTTCTAGAGATGTCCAAGTAACAGATGCTCCACCCTCAAGCAAATACCCAAGAGGTAATGGTCAACCACCATGTCACAGTCTGCCACATGTTTATGAGGAGCCAAAAAGACCATCTAAACCAAGAGGGAACAGAAATCCATATGGGTATTATCATCTGTCAGGAAGTGATCAAACAACTGCTGCCCCAAGTGTTGACATTTAGGCACTGGCAAATGGTCAGCAGCAGTTGTTGAACTTAATTCAAAAGTTAGTCCAAACCACTGATCACCTTCCAAAGCTTGAGTCTGAAAGGTCTGAGGACCCATCCAAAGCCAAATTGGCTTTGGACACTCACCAAAACTAATCCATTCCTGTTGTGCAAGGAGCTTCTGCTTGTTTAGATAGTCTTTGGTATGTAGATAATGGAGGCTCCAGGCATATGACAGGATGTAGAGCCCTTCTTCTGGACCTCTTGGCTCATGGAGGGGGTGATATATCCTTTGGTAATGATTCAAAAGGTAAGGTGTTGGGTTTAGGGACTGTACAGGCTGGAAAACTCAAGTTTGAAAATGTCAATCTTATTGATAATCTCAAGTTTAATCTTCTGAGTGTTTCACAAATGAGTGACAAAGGTTATGGCTCATTTTTCACAAAGAAAACTTGTAAGATTATTGGGCCAGAAGTGGTGAAAAAGATTGATACCATCATTGCTGAGAGCAAAGCACAACCTGTTGCTCATAGAAGTGGCAATGTGTATGTTGTTGATATGTTAAAGGACAATCCTATGGCAAATGTCTGTCTGTTTTCTGCTGCCTCCACTAAGGAGACAGAATTGTGGCATAGGAGATTGGGTCACACCAACCTTAACACTATCAACACACTTTCCAAACAAAGCCTTGTCAGAGGTGTACCATCAAAAGAATTTAAATGTGATGAGCATTGTGTTTCTTGTTTAAAAGGGAAACAACATAAAAGCTCTTACAAATCCATTGATGAGTCCAAAACCAGTCAGTGTCTACAATTGTTGCACATGGACTTGTTTGGCCCTGTTAAAATCATGAGTCTAAGAAGAAAGAGATTTTGTCTTGTCATAGTTGATGATTTTTCTAGGTTTACATGGACTTACTTTTTACATTCTAAGGATGAGACTGCACGTATATTGAAGGACTTTGTCACCAAAGTTGAAAAACAATATGACTTGCCAGTAAAAGTCTTCAGGAGTGACAATGGAACAGAGTTTAAGAATAAGGAGTTGGATGACTTTTGTGTGTCAAAAGGGATTGTGAGGCAGTACAGCATCCCAAGAACACCAGAACAAAATGGGGTAGTTGAAAGGAAAAATAGAACTCTTATAGAAGCTGCAAGAACCATGCTAGCAGATTCTGGTTTGCCACTGTCCTTTTGGACAGAAGCTGTAAACACTGCTTGCTATGTTCAAAATCAAACCATTAATTTCATTTTTCAAAATCTTTGGCTGCCCATGTTTCATTTTAAATCTCAATGATTCAATTTCAAAATTTGCAGCCAAAGTAGACTGTGGTTATTTTCTGGGATATTCTTCTACTGCTAAGGCCTATAAAGTGTTTAACACAAGGACTAAGACAATAGAAGAAAATCTAAATGTAAAGTTCAATGAACTTTCATCTCTAAAAATCCCTGCAAATCCTGCTGAACTATTTGATTTAGATAAATTCAAATTTGAAGATATCACTGTTAAAGCTAACAATGCAGGTATTCCACAGTCTCCACAACAAGATTACAGAACAGATGTTATGATCCCCAGTCACTACAAAATCTATTCTGCCTCAGAGGAAGTAGCTGTTCAAAACAATTGTCAAAACTCTGCCACAGCTGTGTCAACCACTGTTGGCCAGTCTTGTCCTCAAACCACTGCTTCACCCCTCACAACCACTGACCTATCATCTGTTGACAAAAGTCAATCATCTGTTGACAAAAGTCAGTCAAATTTCACACCACTTGGACCCATTCCTCCATTACCATTCCAAACATCTGATGGCACTACAGAAGTACCAACAGATGTTACACCAACAAGTCACCAAACCTCTGTCCATCACCTCAAAATGCCATTGTTCCATATCAGGGAGATCTTATTTACTTAAGAGCCCATCCACCAGACCAGATCATTGGCAACATCAGAGAAGGTGTGCTCACAAGAAGCCAATCCTCCAATATCTGTCTTTTTGCTGGTTTCTTATCCCTCACACAACCTGTCAAGTACCAAGAGGCCCTGAAAGACAACAGTTGGGTAGAAGCCATGCAAGAAGAACTCCTTCAATTTAAAAGACAACAAGTATGGGAGCTTGTACCTCTTCCTAAGGATGTTTGTCCTATAGGAACAAGTGGGTCTTCAAAAACAAAACTTATGAAAGGGGTATTGTTGTCAAGAATAAAGCCAGGCTTGTGGTTCAAGGCTTCAGACAAGAAGAAGGAATAGATTATGATGAGACTTTGGCTCCTGTAGCAAGACTAGAAGCCATCAGACTCTTCTTAGCCTTTGCTGTCAACCACAACATAAAGGTGTATCAGATGGACATCAAATGTGCTTTCCTTTATTGCAAAATTCAGGAGGAGGTCTATGTATGTCAACCACCTGGTTTTGAAGACACATTCCATCCTGACTATGTCTACAAGCTCAACAAAGCTTTGTATGGACTCAAACAAGCACCAAGGGCCTGGTATGAAACTCTTTCCAAATTTCTCTTATCCATTGGCTTCACAAGAGGTAAAATAGACAAAACTTTATTTCTTAAATGGAAAGGGAAACACTTAATGATTGTTCAAATATATGTGGATGACATCATTTTTGGATCTACATGTAACCAAATGTGTGAAGAGTTCAGAAAACTCATGACAGCAGAGTTTGAGATGAGTGCCATGGGGGAGCTTCAGTGTTTCCTTGGTCTTCAAGTGAAACAACTGCAAAATGGCACATTCATTCACCAAAACAAATATGTAAAGAATTTATTAACCAGATTTGAGATGAATGATTGTAAGCCATGTAGCACTCCCATGAGTACAGTCAAGCTGCTCACTATTGATGACAAGGATGAACTGGTTGATCAAACACATTATAGATGCATGATTGGGTCTTTATTGTACTTAACTGCATCTAGCCAGACATTATGTTTGCTACCTGTGTCTGTGCAAGATCCCAGGCTTCACCCAAAAAGTCAAACCTTATTGCTGTGAAAAGGATATTCAGATACCTCAAAGGTGCTCCCACACTTGGTAACTGGTATCCTGCTAATAGAAACATTGAGCTTTCAGGTTATTCAGATAGTGACTTTGCTGGCTGTCACACCACAAGAAAATCCACATCTGGAGGGTGCTAATTTCTAGGGAATGCCTTAGTTTCCTGGCAAAGCAAAAAGCAGGCAGCTGTTTCAACCTCAACAGCTGAAGCTGAATACATTGCTGCTGCAAGCTGTATAGCCCAACTCATGTGGCTTCAAAATCAACTACTGGATTTTGGGATAACTGCACTACAGACTCCACTCATGTTGGACAGTCAAGCTGCTGAAAATATCATCAAGAATCCAGTCTCTCATTCCACTACTAAACACATTGACATAAGACATCATTTTTTCAGAGACAGCTATGAAAAAGGTTTGATTTCTCTACACCATGTTCCAACAGAGGATCAGTTGGCAGATGTGTTAACAAAAGCTTTAGACACATCTACCTTTACAAATCTGATCTCCAGAATTGGTATGCTAAACATGGATTAAACAAATAATTTTTTTTAATAAATCATAATAAAATGTTTCAGAAAATCAAAATTTTTTTAAAAAAAATAGCTGTTTTGTTGAAAAATCTGTTTATAACATCTGATCAGATAAAACAACCACTGTTTCATTCATATCCACTGTTGGTTGAAAAATCTGTTTCAAAACATCTGATCAGATAAGACAACTGTTAGTTGAAAAATCTGTTTCAGAACATCTGTTCAGATAAAACAACTGTTTTCTTATATATTTATACTATATCTATATAAAAAAAACAGTTGGTTCCATCAGCTGTTTGTATCAGTTGTTTGTCAAAAACAGCTGTTCTCCACCAGATGTTCCATCCATCAGATGATTGCCACGTCTGCTCATATAAACAGAGGTTTGGCCACATCAGCGGTTTCATTGAGCCTATAAAAACCCTGTTTTACCACAACAGACGTTACACTGTCTCATTGTATTCAAAATACTGAAAACCGCCTTCTTCATTCTCAAACCCTCCATCAAATTTCAATCATCTTCACCTTCGAAATCCATTACAATGGATCTTCAAGCTAAAGCCACCCACAATTGTCTCCCCTATCTGGTTAAAACAGATGACAACGTTTCATTTCATTCCACCATCGACATTCTTCTAAACTCCAAATACTTACCCATCTTAACCGCTGACGCCCCCATTTATCTCGATACTCTTCAAGAATTCTGGTTGAATGCTGAGTTCTTACTCCAAGACAAAAAGCCTACTTCCATTATTTCCAAAATTGGAGAAACCAGTATCGTAATTACCCCTGAAACCATATCCACAACCTTAACACTGAATGACCTGGCAGGTAAGGACTCCTTTACTAAGACAGAGCTTCACACTGAGTTCCAAGAAAGAGGGTATGATGGTCAGATGACTGGATCAACTCTTTTCAAAAAGTTTTTCCCTCCAGTCATGAAATTTTTCTTCCATACTCTTCTTCTATGTGTCTCTGCTAAGTCCACATCCTTCAATGAAATCCCATTAAGGATGCAATATCTGGGTTATGCCATGTTGTCAAACTCTGACTTCAATCTTTCCCAGGGATTGTTCATGGACTTAGTATCAAATGTGAAAGCAATCAAGTCTGGGTCTAACAATGCTTTTCTTATCTACCCAAGAATTCTTAGTGTAATCTTACAAAAAGTCTTACCAGAAAAAGTTTTCAAAAAGGGTGAGGCAATGCAAATGAAAAGCTTAACTGATGAAACTTTCACTAGAATGCTGGGTGGAAGCACCCAAGAAAAAGTGTCTAAAGTGTCAAAAGTTTCTAAAACACAAACAAAGAGGACAAAGACAACAACTGTTGTCAAAACCTCTGTTGTTGAGCCCACTGCTCCTGGTGATCATGGCACTACATCCAGTGCTGTGAAACCCACACCAGCCACTTCCAAAAAGAAACATCCATCCACAAAAACCACCACTCAACCACAAATGAGGCTTCTGGATGATGAGGTACCAGAAGAAACCTCTGTTGCACCACAAAAGCAACCTGAAACCACTGTTGTTACTTCCTCACAACAGTTGGATATACCTCCACCTGACCAAACTCCTCATGAATCCTCCCAAAAGGATCATGTTGTAAGCCAAGGGGACACACATCATGATACATTTGAGTCACTTGGCCAAATGTTCACAAGCCCCTCTCCCAGGGCTAATTCTCTTGTTTACTCCTCCACCCTCACCATCACATCATGTCCCACAAACCATGCAACCTCTGTTTGAGGCAATTGACAAATCTCAGGAAGATCCCAGTTCCTCTCTTCCACCTGTCACTAAGAGCAAACTCCCACAAGTGACTGGTCCTGAGAACATTCAATCTGCTATCCAACAAACAGAAGAGGAGGTTACACCACCTGAGTTCAATGCAACTCTAAGTGAGTTTTCAAGTGGAGCAGCCACTACTGATGTAGAGACCACTGTCTCACATCAGGACAATGATTACATTGCTAAGACTCCCTTGAAGGCAACAACTGTTGAAGCCACTATAGTGTCTCCAAAAATAGTTGGAAGTCCCCAGTACCAAGAAAAAGGGGCATCTGATTCACCTATTAGGACTGAATCAGGTAGAACTACCACTGGTAGGGACTCAGATGATCCTATTAACTTAGGAGATGGGTTAAAATACCAAGAATTGACGGACAGAGTTTCTGTAATTGAAACCTCTGTAGCTGACATCAAATCTGATGTCAAGCTTATACTGAGCTCCATTGCAGACCTCTCCAAGAGTCAACCATCAACAGCTGATATAGCCAGTGAGTTATGGAAATCAGTTTCCCCCATCATCATA